>JAVTVY010020752.1:0-70546 GCA_036873755.1 Hanleya hanleyi
AATAGCGAATGAAGCCAGAGATTCACTGGATCCACTGGTGCATCTGCTTTGAGGACTGACCCATCTTTATTGGTGGTTTTAGCTTTCACATATAGGTACGTATGGGCTAAATCCAGGTAGGTCATATCTGCGTTGGTGATGGTGAATTCAATGGGGCCTGTGGCTGTAATGCTGGAAAGGGGGAGATGTTCCACCCATTGGCCCTCTTCGGCACTGGTCTGAGTAGGTGGGACGGTCCATAAATCAAATTCACTGTTGGTAGAAGGACACGACTCGGCGTGGATGAAAGCCATGTTTAAGAAAAGATATCCCGGGTCTTCGATGTGCGTCGTCGCTGAGCCGGTCGTCGACTGGTGCGTGGTCTCGGTGGTGCAGGTCTTTTATTCCCTACGGTGAGTTGTGCTTTGGCGACCAAGACGCCTCCTGCTTCTTTGGCTCGGCGTTTCAGTGCTTCTTTGGGTGCCGCACCGCCCAAGACATCACCCGCGACTTGCAGTCCACTGCGTACCGCTTGTTTGCCGATCGCTTTGACCCCACGCGTCACCAACGGGAGGAACGTTTTGACGATGCTTCCGAGTATGTTCCCCAGCCCATGTCCTCGTTGCATGCGTGTACCTGCAAACACCGGAAAGCTACCTCCGGCCTGTTGGGTATAATAGTCCATATAGCTGCGTGCATCGCACTCGTAAGGCACCTTCATTATGCAAAGTGAACCGCTCGGACTTGACGGAAATGAAGTGTCAGCACCACTTTCCCACGCTCGAATGCGATCGGTTGACCGGTGTCGTCTCTTATATCGATGACGATGGAGCTAATATCGGTCTGACTGACCGGTAGATACACGATATGCCTGAAACTGTGGGTAACTTGAGCTCCATACGTGCCTTTCACCGGGCAGACGCGCAGTAGAGGTACGTTGCTGTCGCCGACAATGTGTGCATCGACCACGTCCGAGTAGATGTACAGGCCATACATACCACCACACATGTCCATCGGGATGTGGGCTCTCTCGCCGGTGGGGCCAGCGTACCCCCGTAGATGGAGACCCAGCATTTGCTGTAGGGTAGGCCTGAGTTCGACACTCACGTTGGGGCTGAGCGTGAGATTGGTCTTGTCGTTGTGTGCGTTGTAATCGAAGTCCACATGATTTTTGAAGGGGAAAGATTTTATGGGTTTTGAAGTATTCGTGACGTCTCGTAGAGACTTATAATGCATCAGACTTCTCAGGCCACCCATGAACTCCTTGGGGGTATCGTATTGACCTTCGGGTAGTTTGAGTCGAGTTTCTTGTCCTTCGTAGGTCACCTCGTACCATACTTCATTGGCTCGCACGTTGTACCACGAGTAAGGGTATTGGATATCCACGAGTCCACATTCCCAGCGGCCAGGTAAATGCAACGGTTGCGGTAACTGGGTCACGTACTTGGTCAAGGTGTTGTCAGGAAACACATCAGCCGAGCTGTTACTGGGTAGGGTGAGGTAAAACATGACGACTGAGCTTTCCTGCTGCTGCTGTTGGCTTTAATACTTCTCCCAGCCCTTGGGCGCTAATCGCCGTGATGGTCGCGGTGACGTAGATCTTGGTGGTTGCAGGGGGTGGCGTGGTAAAAGGGGTGAAAAAGTAGGTGCCCGCCGTGGTGGTGATTTGGGAGGTGACTCCGGTTCCCAAGGTTGTGGTGAGAGTCGTGGTGCACGACTGGGCGATTGCATAAAGGCCCAGCGCTGGGGGTTCCCCACCAATTCCTGTGGTACATGCATGTCTTTCAAGCCTTGAGCGAAGACCTCCCATCCTCGAGGATTCGTGTGCGACCTGCGTTGACGCATCAGGTCGTTCACTAAATCCGTCATGTGGGTACCGGGGACCACCTGATTCTGTACCAGTAGTTCACCTTTATCATTCCAAGTCATGTTAGGATTCTGTTTCATTCGTTGTAATACCAGGCCAGCTTGTTTCTTGAACGATGCAAGTACACTCTTCAGGACTTCGTCTTCGACCCACTGTGGGGCTGTGGGTGGTACCCCTGGTAATGGCGGCTGTTGGAGCGGTGCTGAGGTTGGTGGTGGTGGTGCTGCTGCTGGGGTAGAGCGGGTTTTGTATTGGTCCATGAACGTCATGTACTGCTGAAGCGCTTCATTGTACTGTTGTACTTTCTCACTGTCGCTTAACCCCGGTCGTTGTAAGATCTGACCCATCTCTTCATCGAGTGTGTTTATCGTCTTCACCGTAGTGGGTACGGGGTACGGTGATTGGAGGGTTTGAAGGAGCCGAGATTCGACGAGGACCATTTTTTTCGTGTGGTTCATTGTCGGCCGAATGGTCCACCCAATACTGGACCCAACACGGAAGCCGCCAAGGGTGCTAAAATGGCTCCGAGAAAGCCGCCTTGCTGTAACACCTTTTTCTTTTGTGTTTGAGAGATGCGCTTCTGGACTAAGGTTCGCAGACCTGTCTTATGCTTGGCCAACTTCGCCTTCTGAGCCGGAGTCAGTGGTACGTTCCCTTTTAAGATATTGAGTCCAATCTCACACAGACAGCACACGAGAGCAGGGTCTGCGCCGCGTACAATGGTTCGAACCAACTCGGGTGGAGCCGTCTTCAATACACGGAGCGTCGGAGCATGCTTCCGTACTCGAGCAGACATCATGTACAACTGATGCTAGAACCCACAACCCCACCCTTATGATCTACCTACCTCGAGAATATTGAACAGAGACAAAAGTCAACCATGATGTGGTATTCATTCTTTTTATTATCCCCAACATCAAACACACACCCCAGCTGCGGGGGAACCACTGTGGGTGTGTTTACATTATTTTTGCATGTACACGTGGTGGGTCTCTCCGGGAAAGATGCCGGTCCGTAGGCGAAGGTGGTCGGGAGTGGCTTGCTTCAGGTCGAAGAGCATATACCCGTGCTGAGGGATTGTCGCATCTTTAAAGGCTTCCAACGCAAACGCAGTGCGTCCAGAGTACATCTGTCTCGTCAGGTGCAGTACTTGAGTGGTATCTCTCGGGTTTTTGAAGACCACCAGGTAGTGAGCATTTAAGCTGATGTTCCGATGTTCTTTGTTTTTACTGAACAGATTCTGCACAATGTAGATGATGCTGAGCCGTCGATGATGGCTGCCTTTGGTAAAGAGTTGGGTGACCCGTGCATCCGTCTCCGCCATGAGATCATCCAGAACCACCAAGGTGTCGGGTTCCAAATCGGCCAGGTTAGGTAGGCCTTCCACGAACGTGATGTGGGGCATTGCTGCATACGCTTGCTGCCATTCTCCGTAACACCACACGACTCTGGCAATGGGTGGAGTGATCATGCTGTCGGCGTGTTCGAGGAGCTTCCTGACGAAGTGCGTTTTGGCGGATCCCGTCGGTCCTGCGATGACGCAGGTGAAGGGATGCTGCCACCGAGGGTCCATGGTTGGAGGTGTATCCGCTGTCGTGGTAACCCGCTCTTGTAAATTTGGTGCGAGTGAACTGGAGTGGTGGTGGTGGGCACAACGTCGGTTGTCGTTGTCTGTTCACGTTCAGGGATGATGATGGTGGTGATGGGTACAACGTGGGTCGTCGTCGTTGTCGGTTCACTGTGAGGGATGAAATCCGGTGGGTCTTTGGATTATGGACGCGGATATTCTCTAATGGACGACGGCTGGATTATGAATGACGGACTAGACGCTTGTAATTCAGACGTAGTGGGTGTACTTGGTGTAAGTGTGGAGCTTACACTCGTTGTGGCTTGTACACGGGGTGTAGAGGTGGTGGTGACTGGGCTGGATACGACTGGTGCTCTCTGTAGACCGGTTTCACTGATGGCTGGTGTTCTCGGTTGGTTAAGTAACGTGCTGACATAGGCTACGTCGTAAAACACACCTCCGTACAACACACTCAGCAGGGTTAGCACTAGTACACCAAAGCCTACTTGCACTTTGCGCGTTTTGGAAGACGCTGTGTTCAGAGACGGTTGCACCGTGTTCATGGTTGGACGTGGAATGAAGGAGGACGGTAGTGGTGTCTGGTTTTATAGCCGTTTCACCTGGTTGGCAGCGACCCGGGAATTGAAGGAACTGGGCCAGCCTTGCCATTTGACGAAATGAAACAGTTTGCCACGTCGACGTTCCGTTTTCAAAATCTGCTCCACCGTGTAGTAGTCTTGCTGTGATTTTACGACAGGCTGTAATTCCGGCTCGTAAAACGTGCCTAGCAGCGGTTCCCCTTGAAGACTTCCAGTTCGTAGACTCGCCGCTGTCGGGGTAGGCGCCGTTTAATCAGGAAGTGCTCATCGCTCCAGTTGGGCAAGTAACTTTTCTCGAACTTGCCCTTGACTTTACTGATCCGTACAGGGTCTCCGACCTTGAACATCTCCTTCGTCGTTCGCTGCGATGGTCTGGGGTACAAGACACGCTTCATTGCGTTGGGTCACGGTAATGGGGGCTCTCTGTATACTTCGATGATAGGCTCGATTGTAACCCCTCACCAGTTTCGGGAGAACATCGATGTACCGCCTTGTATTCTTATAGGTGAAATATTTATACATGCGACCTTTAAATGTCCTGTTGAACCTTTCCACCACGGATGCCTTGGTCTCGTTGTACGTACGGAAGAAAAACACCTTCTGGGCTTTCAGAAAGGCTTGGAACGGTCTGTTGAGGAATTCCGTGCCTTCGTCGGTTTGCAAATACAAAGGTTTGCGCCCGGTCATGAAGATGTCTTTGAACGCCGCTATGAGATTCGCCCCCGTTTTCGTCCGGATGGGTACCACCCACGCATACTTCGATAGGATATCGATGCACGTCAAGATATACCGATTCCCATCATTGTGTTTGGCAAAGGCGCTCACATCGACCAAATCCGCTTGCCACTGGGCATCTATTCCTCCCACGATGACCCGGTTCCGTAGAAAATGGCGACGGACAGCTCGATGTAAGGTATAGGTGTCTTGTTTTCTTAACCAATCTCGGACTTGGGTACGTTGTATCCCCTGGGGTTTGCCCGCTCGATAGAGAGCCGACAATGCACTATAGGCCGCCGGACTGTCGGGACTGTAGTATAAGTTATCCAACACCTTCTCCCAGCGCTTCATGGTGACACAATGATGAAGGACCCGGAGAGTATGGTTTATTTATAACAAGTTTCTACCACCGTTGTGTTGGTTGACTCAGTTCAGCCGGATAGTCTATAGCCTCGTCATCGTCGGGTTCATGTAGTTGTTCATGGGGTTCAGCCAGCGCGTCCTCAATAGCACGAGCCCACCCCAACTCGTCTGATGATCGTTCGTCCGGTGTAAACAGCTGGTCCACAATAGGCACCACTTTCTCCAAGGCTGTCCACAGATCGGGGTCTAGGGTGAAGCCTCGCGTAGGGTCTTGGTAGCAGCCCAGGCGTGCGAAGAAAGGCCCACGGTATACGTAGATGGCATTGTCTATGTGGATGAGGTGTCCATCGAGCTCGCCGCTCAACACCCGTTTAAATTTGGTCCAGCCGTCACGAGGTAGCGTCACCGTAGTGGATGTGGACTCCGGATCCCACCCACAGACATCCCGGTCTTCCACCAGGGTGACTTTATCTTCATAGACGTGTAACCCCACCTGGGGTGTAAGGGGCAGGATGGCTCGTAGGACGGATGACATGCTTGCTCCAAATGTCGAACGGTGAATGACACACTCTGTCTGACCCTGGTATTTATAGTGTCAATACCACAGCGCCAGGGTCAATAGGGCACAGACTAGTATGAGGCCAACCAGCCGGTGCTGGTTCCGGCGTGAGCGCTCGTGGTCCATAGCCCGAGCATCAAGGATGGCTGTCATAGTCCAGTAGTGGTGAGTGATGGCACGCCTCTCCATCGAGTGCACTCTGTGGATGACCGCTTCTGTGAACTCGTTCGGGATCTGGCGTCGTCCCTCGTTGTCGTCGCCATCTGCAAACATGGACCGGACCACTGCTCGGTAACCCGTGAATGAATTCACCACGGTGGCATACTGTAAAATGCGAGTCGCATGGGGCTGGATCTCCGCCATGGCTCTGCAACCGTAGAAATGAAGGTGTAGGATCCAGAGGGACGTGTTTTATAGACCAGGTCACACATGCGCGCCTAGCTCTACGGGTGTAATCCGTGATACGTACTATTCTGATGGGTTATGTGGCTCCTATAGAGATAGTACTTCATCGACCATGGGGATTACTTTTTCCAAGGCTGTCCATAGATCAGGGTCCAAAGTAAAACCACCTTGCTTGAGACAGAGGAGTCGAGCAAAATAGGGACCGCGGAAAATGTAGACGTCGTCACACAGGTGAATGCTATCACCGTCGAGGTCACCCAATAACACCCGTTTCAATGTAGTCCAGCCTTCCGGCGATAAAGAGACACGCGCTGGTTCAGACGTACACCAACACCTACTGTCGTCATCGATGAGCTCCACACGTTTGGGATACAACAATAGGGTGCAGTCCGGTGTAGGAGTGCGGGTCTCCCTCACACGCTCGTCTTCAGGCAAGACTTCAACCGGAGGTACTGCTGGGTGCCAGGGAAAATCTTCTCCACGTCTCATGCTTTCGTCTCATACAAGCGGGTAGGCAAGCAGGCTGGCTGGCTGGCTAGAGGTGAGGCAGGCAGGCAGACTAGAGGCAGGCAGGCAGGCTGGTCAGGTCAGGTCAATCAGGCAGGTAGGCTGGTCAGGTCAATCAGGCAGGTAGGCTGGTGAGGTCAATCAGGCAGGTAGTGCAATGAATACACCCCACCCCTAAAAATCGCCTGCTTTTATACGTTTTTCTACAATCCGCCATCTTAAACCCACCACCACCTCCATCCCACCACCACCAACCACAGCCGCCATCCCACCACCACCAACCACAGCCGCCATCTTAAACCCACCACCACCTCCATCCCACCACCACCAACCACAGCCGCCATCTTAAACCCACCACCACCTTCATCCCACCACCAACCACAGCCGCCATCTTAAACCCACCACCACCTCCATCCCACCACCAACCACAGCCGCCATCTTAAACCCACCACCACCTCCATCCCACCACCACCAACCACAGCCGCCATCTTAAACCCACCACCACCTCCATCCCACCACCACCAACCACAGCCGCCATCTTAAACCCACCACCTCCATCCCACCACCCACCACAGCCGCCACAACACCTATAGATTATGTTTATTACTAGGACGTCAGCGAAATACTAGTACCCATCCTCCGTATGGCAGAACTGTACAACCCAGAACAAGTCTAGACATGCCTTGATCACGTGATCGTCATGGGGAAACCCCCACTGGGGAATCCCCTTCCGTGACCTCCAAGTTCCTCCACACTCCGCCACCGCGGAGAACAAAAAAGTAGGTCAATGGAACTCGTAATCCACTTATACTACTACTGCCATGTTACTTCGCTATCAGTCGAGAACGAACGTATCTTTTCAAGCCATACACTTTATCATCACAGAAAGAAGCACTTACTCCAAACAACTTCGAATGACCTTCAATTATTCGTCGCAACAGAGACAGGAAAAAATATTTAAAACAATTCACTTCTCTGACAGAGGTTGCTTAAAGGTAGTGGTCTGATGCCTGGAATAATATTAACCTCACGTGCGCGAATTATCGTCCACGCCGGGAATTAACGCCTGATATATATACAGTGCTCGTCCAATCAAAATACAGTCTAGGTATACTTATATCCAATATGTAACTCTTGTCTGTGAAGCTTGTGTCAAGTTGGGCGAATACGCTTGAGTATTGTATGACGTATTTATCGTGGATTTCAATCATAGATGTACCTTTGTCACTAATCTTCCCTTGTGAGGGATTTCAATCATAGATGTACCTTTGTCACTAATCTTCCCTTGTGAGGGATTTCAATCATAGATGTACCTTTGTCACTAATCTTCCCTTGTGAGGGATTTCAATCATAGATGTACCTTTGTCACTAATCTTCCCTTGTGAGATTTTGCATCAATTTTCCTCTAGTTGCATATATATTACCTACGGTACCGCTATATTTAATACCTCCCATCATATTACCTCTCATTACATGTACATTACCTCCCGTTAAATTACCTCCCATCATATTACCTTCAATTATATTACCTCCCATCATATTACCTTCAATTATATTACCTCCGATTATATTACCTCCAGTGGGAAAACAAACCTTCCATTGTGTTATCTCCCATCGGCCAGGCACTTCATTAATTATGGGGATATCCGAATATTCGTGACTATTCGTGATGACCTCAACTTGCACCGCTCACTTACCTGACTAGTAATACGTTTACCCGCCATGCCCTCTGTCCGACAGCCATCGTGGTCATTTGAAGTAATGGTACCGTTGAGAAGATCAAGTCCGGCTGTTGTGATGTTGAGTGGCTTAACCATGCACAAAATGGCAACGCTGAAGTCTGTTCTCATGCAGTACACGAACATAAACCCCCAAAAAGCCACAAATCCGATTTTGTAACGTTGTAACCTAAACACCCCAACTGAATAAAGAAATTAATAATGTTAGATTGTGCATTAAAATAGTTTCCCTGGCTCATTAAAGCTGTTTAATCTGTGTAGATGACCCGTCATGTCACAGTCGTCTAGATGTAGTTCACGGTATGATAAAAGCATGAAACGTTTTATTACTCTATTACGCACCATATGCTTGTGAACCATTTGGGACTGTGTATTCGTCGTGTGTCAGTCTCGGTGGTCATATTCCAAGACAGGTTTGATTACCTGGTACAAAGGCATGTACTAAATCACTCATTTCGCAACTCATTTCTTTATCGATATTTAAATAATACCTTCCTCCAAAAGTAAACGGAAATGATTGGATTCACCTGATGATTGACTGGCCTAATAATTAGTAATTAGTCAAACACATTGATACGCCTTATATTGATAGACCAAGTGATCCTTCCTGAGAGCGTGTGGGAACATTGGCTGGTGAACGTGTGGGAACATTGGCTGGTGAACGTGTGGGAACATTGGCTGGTGAACGTGTGGGAACATTGGCTGGTGAACGTGTGGGAACATTGGCTGGTGAACGTGTGGGAACATTGGCTGGTGAACGTGTGGGAACATTGGCTGGTGAACGTGTGGGAACATTGGCTGGTGAACGTGTGGGAACATTGGCTGGTGAACGTGTGGGAACATTGGCTGGTGAACGTGTGGGAACATTGGCTGGTGAACGTGTGGGAACATTGGCTGGTGAACGTGTGGGAACATTGGCTGGTGAACGTGTGGGAACATTGGCTGGTGAACGTGTGGGAACATTGGCTGGTGAACGTGTGGGAACATTGGCTGGTGAACGTGTGGGAACATTGGCTGGTGAACGTGTGGGAACATTGGCTGGTGAACGTGTGGGAACATTGGCTGGTGAACGTGTGGGAACATTGGCTGATGAACGTGTGGGAACATTGGCTGGTGAACGTGTGGGAACATTGGCTGATGAACGTGTGGGAACATTGGCTGGTGAACGTGTGGGAACATTGGCTGGTGAACGTGTGGGAACATTGGCTGATGAACGTGTGGGAACATTGGCTGGTGAACGTGTGGGAACATTGGCTGATGAACGTGTGGGAACATTGGCTGATGAACGTGTGGGAACATTGGCTGATGAACGTGTGGGAACATTGGCTGGTGAACGTGTGGGACATTGGCTGGTGAACGTGTGGGACCATTGGCTGGTGAACGTGTGGGAACATTGGCTGGTGAACGTGTGGGAACATTGGCTGGTGAACGTGTGGGAACATTGGCTGGTGAACGTGTGGGAACATTGGCTGGTGAACGTGTGGGAACATTGGCTGATGAACGTGTGGGAACATTGGCTGGTGAACGTGTGGGAACATTGGCTGGTGAACGTGTGGGAACATTGGCTGATGAACGTGTGGGAACATTGGCTTACGAACGTGTGGGAACATTGGCTGGTGAACGTGTGGGAACATTGGCTGGTGAACGTGGGAACATTGGCTGATGAACGTGTGGGAACATTGGCTGTGGTGAACGTGTGGGAACATTGGCTGGTGAACGTGTGGAACATTATTGATGAACGTGTGGGAACATTGGCTGGTGAACGTGGGAACATTGGCTGGTGAACGTGTGGGAACATTGGCTGATGAACGTGTGGGAACATTGGCTGGTGAACGTGTGGGAACATTGGCTGGTGAACGTGTGGGAACATTGGCTGGTGAACGTGTGGGAACATTGGCTGGTGAACGTGTGGGAACATTGGCTGGTGAACGTGTGGGAACATTGGCTGATGAACGTGTGGGAACATTGGCTGGTGAACGTGTGGGAACATTGGCTGGTGAACGTGTGGGAACATTGGCTGGTGAACGTGTGGGAACATTGGCTGGTGAACGTGTGGGAACATTGGCTGGTGAACGTGTGGGAACATTGGCTGGTGAACGTGTGGGAACATTGGCTGGTGAACGTGTGGGAACATTGGCTGGTGAACGTGTGGGAACATTGGCTGGTGAACGTGTGGGAACATTGGCTGGTGAACGTGTGGGAACATTGGCTGGTGAACGTGTGGGAACATTGGCTGGTGAACGTGTGGGAACATTGGCTGGTGAACGTGTGGGAACATTGGCTGGTGAACGTGTGGGAACATTGGCTGATGAACGTGTGGGAACATTGGCTGGTGAACGTGTGGGAACATTGGCTGATGAACGTGTGGGAACATTGGCTGATGAACGTGTGGGAACATTGGCTGATGAACGGGAACATTGGCAGGAACGGAACATTGGCTGGTGAACGTGTGGGAATCATTGGCTGGTGAACGGGAACATTGTTGCGGAACGTGTGGAACATTACAGGAACGTGGAACATTGGCTGGTGAACGTGTGTTCATTGGCTGGTGAACGTGTGGGAACATTGGCTGGTGAACGTGTGGAACATTGGCTGCGAACGGGAACATTGGCTGGTGAACGTGGGAACATTGGCTGGGTGAACGTGTGGGAACATTGGCTGGCAAACGTGGGAACATTGGCTGGTGAACGTGGAACATTGGCTGGTGAACGTGAACATTGGCTGGTGAACGTGTGGGAACATTGGCTGGTGAACGTAAAATTACTGGCTGGTGAACGTGTGTGTTCATTGGCTGGTGAACGTGGAACATTGGCTGGTGAACGTGTGGGAACATTGGCTGGTGAACGTGTGGGAACATTGGCTGATGAACGTGTGGGAACATTGGCTGGTGAACGTGTGGGAACATTGGCTGATGAACGTGTGGGAACATTGGCTGATGAACGTGTGGGAACATTGGCTGATGAACCATCAATGAGCTACATGGATACCGGCAACGGGAACTGCCGATATTTCTTCATCTCATATCATAGCATAACAGTGGCGTCGGAAGCCGGGGGGGGGGGATGCAGGGGGGGGTTATAGGCCTGTGTTCTTTGTGTTAAACCAGGAAGTCAAATGGAGTCCGGAATATTCTTCAATATCGATGCGTCTTTATTCAAAACAAATGTGGAAATAGAACCATAAATCTATATACATTGTATTCCCGGGAAAACGCGTAAAACGCATCACGCATCTCCGGCAACCTGAGACCTTGGAGCTTCCGGGGCCTAGGCGGCCCCTGGACCCTCGCCTGTCAGGCTGTGGGGATCGCTTATTTTAGCTTTGTGTAAATGAATCCTTATCATATTGGTTTTAATATTCCATGATGTAAAGGTCATCATTTTTTTTATATGTTTTTTTTATGTGACATAACTAGAAAGTCAAATGGAATCAGGCAGGATTTTGTTCGATATCGGTGCGTGCTTATAAATATGAAACAAACGTGAAAATAGAACCGTAAATCTGCATACATTATGTTCGAATTTATTTCCGGGAAAACGCTTAGAACGCATCTCCGGGACTTCGGAGCTTCCAGGGCCTAGGCGGCCCCTGGACCCTCGCCTGTTGGGCTGTAAGGATTTCCTTGTATTATCTTTGTGGGAATGAATTGTAAAATTGTCAAAGAACTAAATGTCATCGTTTTGTATGTTTTAAATATAATTAGAAAATCAAATGGATGTAGGTATGAGGTGCGATGTTTCCAATATCGATGCGTGCTTAAAATTTCGAAATAATCGTGAAAATAGAACCATAAATCTGCATGCAATATGATCAGTTTTACTTTCGGGAAAACGCTCAGAACGCGTCTCCGGTGATCTAGGACCCCGGAGCATGTCATCATGCGCGCGACAGGTTGGCGAGTTCTCAGCGAGGTGACGACATGTTAGGCTGACAAGATCATTTGAATACGTAATCCGTTTGAAGTCTCTAATCATCCAGATCTATTGCAGGAAATAAGCAAACATAGGGAAGAATCCATGCAGATATTCCAAAAGAATGAGCAAACGTTTACTGTCGAGATCTGACGGGAAACGGTACTCAAATGACAGGCTGGCTCGATTCACCAAACAAAAATGACGGACTACGACCGGTACGTGAGTAGGCTACTTTATACAAAATTTGAAGCTAAAAAATGTCGAAATAAAGCATTGCAAATCATTGCTGGTTGTTTGGCTATTGACAATTATAGTTTGCAGGCCGATGCATGTATCTGGATAAAATGATCGTCTTGCAGATATCTATGCTGTTGTTGCACTTGTAAACATAGTATTTCGTAGTAAAATATTATCAATGGGAAAAATAGTCCAGTGACGTCACGACCAAGCGTAGTAATTTATTTTCTCACGCTACATGTATTATCCAATCAGCGTGTTTGAAACTGTTATTCACCTACACGCTTAAAACTAAAGTGTCGAAACTTATTCGTAAAGTGTTGAAATAACCCTTTAAGTGTGTCCACAAGGACAACACTTAAAGAGCAGTCACTGTGGACACACTTAAAGGGTTATTTCAACACTTTACGAGTAAGTTTCAACACTTTAGATTTAAGCGTGTAGGTGCCTACGATAAATATGTCATGACCATATGTCCCTAATAACACCGCAGTTATGTGATAAAATTCAGTATAATGCATCGCAGCTAGGAAAATCTTGAGGTGGGGTTCGCTTTTGCTTCAAAAAGACACATCAAGAGTTTCGCTTCATTTACACAATGAAACAGATAGGAAGGTGCACTTACGTCTAAAGAGAACATTTGTACGAACAAAACTATACTTGTTCCAAAAGGGAGGTTAGCCCGAACTGTCTGAACTCCCCTTGATTTATCGTCTTTAACCTAATCCTAAGCAAAATGAACTTCAATTTAATTTTGAGCAGATAAGGTCAACATTGAAGAAGTAATAGAAAATCGCTGTGTACAGAATTTTTACTCCCGTTATATTATCCTACAGTGTTGGATTCCTTAATTTAGTCATTTAAGAAATCTAGTGATGAATTATAATCGATAGACATACTTATTAGAGAAGGATAAAGCACAGATATGAGAAGACAATGAGAACATTTACCTGTATTTTCAATGCCCATGTTCTTCAGCTATGATGATCGCAATGAGATCGAGAATCTCCAACTGAGAAAATGAACTTTCTACTGTGAATATATTCTACTAGGTTGTATTAAGAGAATCGCTGCACGGTATTTAACCCGTAACATCGTGATGAAGAATATATATCACCAGATTATATATACAAGTCTCAAATCTATTATCATTCCCGGCTGCAAAATTGTATTGGATTCATTGAAATGATAATAAACATTTATCACATATCCCTTTAGCCCCGTTGATAATATGGACTGACACCGTTCCATATCATGTTATGGATTTTTGCCCTCACGCGCGGCCCTGATATCGGTTATCTGCCCTTGGGCTGATATCGCGCACAGGAGTGGTTTCCCCTCGAGGAACTCTTCATATTCTCTCTGGGTGCATTCCACGCCTAAATGATGTGCGGTTGAAAATAGACATGGGTCCGGGTCTTCGGCCTTAAATATATGTAAAATCTTTAACAAAACCCCTGCAAAAGTATATATTTTCAGAATGGGCACACTCATGCCATTATTCCAGAAGTGAGCTATTGAAATTGAAAAGGAAAGGCGTGCAATCCTCCTCAAACCTTCTTCAACCTTTCTGAAAAACTCCATAAAATGTACGAAAATGTGTCAAATTCGACCCACCATCCAGAGAAAACAAACGAAATGATTTTCTTGTTAGACATGTAAACGTTTCTTCGTCCAACGGGAATTCTAAAAAGGCGAAAAAAACGGGGTCGACTTACTCGTTTTTTGTAAAATTTTATCGCCATGAAGGAATCATCATTTTCGTTTCTCGAAAAAGTGAGGATTTTCGCCTGCCAGATATTCAATTCCGGAAACGATTAACTCTGTAGTGGTGAATAGATGCGATCGGCAAGCAATTGTTATATCCCCGTTTGAAGAAATGGTTACGTCCAGCAAGGTGATATTATAGATATCAGTTAGTAGAAAGGGAAGAAGAATTACCATGCTGTCAAAAACAGGCGACCTTCCTTATTATGAAATCGAGGGGCCACTTCGTGCGAAACCGTGGCAAGTGTGGAGTGCACCCTCTGCAGTTTGACCGAGCGCAATTTCCAACCATCTCGGTCATCTATACGCGGTAAGACTGACCCTGGGATCGTGTGTATCCATGCTCAGCCTACTTTCGGCAACTGCAGGAGGGAATTTCCATAAATCAATACCACGTGACTTCGTCAGCCAATCAGTTAAAGTCTACCGACGTAACCCCAACGTAATTGGCCATTTTCGAGTCATGTGATGAACTACTTGTTCAAAATTTCAGATCCACCACACCTCTTGGATGATACGAAAGTTATACATACCTATATATTTTGTAAGCCCAGGCAATATCTGTTTCAGAAGTGGTATGAAAACCTGTAATTTATCAGATTTCTCGGGTCTGTTCTCCGCCGGATGAAGGCCGAACAGAATCCGGTAAAGTACTGGATATCGCTCCGCGATAATGGAGACACACGATTCGCAAGCCATCTTATGGATGGCGAAGTGTACGCAAATGCGCAATTTCTCGCTTTTCACCTGGATCTTGCCACACAAGTGTGATATGAGTATATGGAAACCCATATCTAGACGATAAGATACAGTTGCAACAAGGTGATATTCTTTACCTCCGCTGATCATTCTGCCGCACTATCAGTATTCAGTGAAAGCCAGTCAGACGGTGTCCACTCTCATGTTGCTGAAATAAGATTTATCAGTGTAATGACTGCAGTGATTTAGTAGACTCTGGTATACCATATCATATTAACAGCTGATCAGTCTGTACAGAAATAGTCCGCTAGGAAGGTTAACGTGCTCAAAATTTTCTTTGGATAAGCAACTGACAGTAAACATATGATGTAGTTTTTAAAGAGGTATGCGATAGTATCCAACCACAGCATAATAATTGGATGACTCTGGAAGGGCGGGATTTTATTACACGACTGCTCAAACGACGGACGTATTAGGTGATGGCGATTTCTATTCTTCTGTTCGTTCGTGCGGGGTCTATATCTGGGGCAGTTTTTCTGCTTAAAGTTGCAACTATTTGTAACTAAACTGGGCTACACTAGATGGAAACGATGTGTCGCGTACCAAAATTGAGGTCGATGTCGGAAGTCAAAGGTCACTGTGGCCTGAAATCTGCAACTCATTGAAAATTGCAAATGTTTTTGTGAGTGGATCCACTAGGGGAAGAGTGAGTGAGTGAGTGAATATGATTTAACGTCGCTTTCAACACCATTTCAGTCACATCACGACGTTTGGTTCCTATTCCTTTTCACACCCGGAAACCACACGGGTAGGGTCCTATTCCTTTTAACACCCGGGACCCCACGGGTGGGGTCCTATTCCTTTTCACACCCGGGAACCCCACGGGTACCCCAGTTAGTCGCCTCTTACGACAAGCTCTCTGAGGAGCTGAGGCCTATTCTTACCATGACCTGGAGTGGAAAGATCAAATTGACTGTGACTCCAAAATAAGGAAATCATTAAATATTAAGATGTAGACATATTTGGGGAGACGATGTGTCACGTACCATATTGAGGTCAGCGTCAAGATCGCTGTGACCCCAAAATCAAGATATCGTTAAAAATAGCAAATGTTATGTTAGTAGATACATCAGGGAGACAAGGTCATGGTCAAGTTTACAGTGACCCCGAAATCAGGAAATCGTTGAAAATCGCAATTTTTTGGTAAGTAGATACATTTGGAGAGACGATGAGTGACGTACAAAAATGGAGGTCACGGTCAAGGTCAGGAACCACAAAATCAGGATGTCATTCAAAATTTTTATTCATTTTTTTTTTTGTGAATAGATACATTAGGGGGAGATGATGTTTCGCGTGCCAATATTGGAGTCAAGGTCAAGGTCACTTTACCAAAAATGAGGACATGATTGAAATCGCAATGTTTGTGTCAGCGGATACATAAGGGGAAGACGATGTGTCACGTACCAATAGTGAGGACAAGGTGTAGGTCACTGTGACCCCCAAAATCAGGAAAAGAATATTCAAAAATCCCATTTTTGGTGTCGATATAGATACATAAGTTAACCCTCACTGTAACCCTCAAAATAAATCCTTAAAAATTTGATTTATTTTGTCAGTAGGTGGGGAGACAAAATCTTGAAATCATTGAAAATTGCACATTTTGTGTGAGTGGATGCATTAGGTGGAAAGGTCACTGTGACCCCCAAAATAGCGAAATTATTAAAAAATAAAACAAAATGTGTCAGTAGATACAATAGGGACATCAGACTGTCATCAAAATCGCAAATTTTATGTTAGCAAATACAACAGAGGGAGACGATGTGTCACGTGCCAAAATTGAGGTCAAGGTAAAGATTATTGTGATCTCAAACTCAGGAAATCGTTAAAAGTCGCAATATTTGGTGAGCAGATACATTAGGGAGGCGATGTGTGACGTAAAATACGTAAAAGTCACGATCAAGGCCACAAACCCCAAAAATAAAAAAAATAAAGGAATCATCAAAACAAAATGTGTCAGTAGATACATTAGGGGGAGACGATGTGTCACATATCAAAATTGAGGTCAAGGTTAAGGTCACTGCGACCCCAAAATCAGGATATCATTAAAATCGCAAATTCTATGTTAGTAAATACATCAGAGTTAGACGATGTGTCACGTACCAACATTGATTGTAACCCGAAAATCAGGAAATCGTTGAAATTCGCAATATTTTGGTCAGCGGATACATTACGAGAGACGATGTGTAACGTAAAATAATTGAAGTCACGGTCAAGGTCACAAAAACAAAATCAGGAAAAATTCAAAAATGATTTTTTCAGTGTCAGCAGATGCAAAAGAGACAGTCGATGTGTCACGTACCAAAATTGAGGCCAAGGCGAAGGTTACTGTGACCACCAAATCAGGGGAAAAATATAAAAAATCACAAACGTTACACAATTTGCGATATATAAGACACTGACTTATTTTTGAAAATGGATGGGGTATTACAACAACCAAATGGTAAACTCAACGAACTATTGCAAAAGATGCATTACACTTATTGGAATATGCGTAGATGTTTATCATTCGGATTTGAGAATACCGGTACCACCAAAATAATTGCCAGTTTGTTTTTCTGACCTAAAGATTATTCCGTGATGTACTAGAATCATTAATTACCAAGATAGCTTTTCTTCTTATTTCCACAAATGACCAATTAATTATCGAGCGTAGCGTTCTCTCGTGCTCCCAAAACATAGAAAAATAGCGAGCTGGAACTTTGTGAATTGTAGCTCATCGTATTTGCGAAACCCTCGAGCAAAAGATCACGGGTAAATTTCAATTGACGGTCACGTGATGTATTCCTTCAAACAACTTTTACATTTAGTCAAAAATAAATAGATAAATAAATAAATAAATAAATAAAATAAAAATACTTCGTGCACTGATATAAAATATAGAATATTATTAAAAGATATTCAACATGTATATTGATGATAAAATGGGTCTAATAGATTTTTCAAAATATACTTTTTATATAATCAACATGTACGTCTTACTTTTCCTTTATTTGTCTATACTAGTATAGAGTGAGATATTTGTGGATCTGTATTAATTTATATCATGCAAAAGGTGCATATATTATTTATTACACGTATATATTTCCAACCAACAATCTGAGCATGCGAACGAAAGGACTCCATATATTCATTCACAAACAAACATGCTTACATGTTTAAGCATTTAATACATTGATGTACATGTTGGAAAGTAATACAACTGGAAAACAATAATACCTGTAAGAATAATATAATATAATATATATTCACAGATAAAATGTTCCACGTGGTTGTGAGGAACGGCAAACCTTCGAAGTCCGAGCTTTTCGACGGATAATTGCTCATCAGATGATTATTCAATAATTTATTATGCAGTTCCTTGGAAAATGATGTCATTGTGACATCATCAGTGATACCATCTTGCATTTTTCATCTTTATCTGATAGCACTTGTCCCAAGGGTATAGTTTGGTAAGTTTCAGCTCTCTAGTGTCAGAGATAACGAAATGTTTAGCAAGCTGGGGCGGAATCAGCTCTTCTCCCCGTGCTACGGACCAGTCAAGATGTCATGATTGCCATGTTTTGATTGCCACCAGATATGATATGACAATGCTACATGTATTTTCAATAAAGGCACGAGTAACATACACACCGTAAATATCCCTCTTCGTGTGAAGGCGTACTAGTTTAGGGGGTGAGAGTTGTATAACCTTGGACCTTGGGTTGACCATGAACCTTGAACCTGGGACAGGGGTCACGGAAACTATTCATAACAAATTGCTGTGACTCCAGATAAGACAGGTCGCGTGACTGTGACGTCATCGTTAGTATTGAAAGTGCATTTAGGATTGGAATGGGTGCGTGAAAGTGACTCCAGAGAAGAAAAAGAAATGCAGTCCAATTTTCTCTATCTGATTACTGCAGCGCAAAACCAAACCGGTTATGATCGGTAATCAAAATTGACAACTGATATATGAAATGATTTTTTTAATTGTTGTTTTGTCATGCTTCTGTCTGATTGCAGATTAAAATGAATAAGGGTTGTTTCGTATTGCAGCAGTTAAGCCTGGGTTAACAAGAGCGGACACTGACCTCAATGCATGCATGTCAGTCAGCCTCAGTGTTTACCAATATCACCTTCAGAGTTGTTAGGTACTTTTACTCGGACATTCGTATATGGTAGGCCGTAGGGGACAAAAATCGCCATTTGGTGTAGACACCTATTCTTAGCCAATCACAGAGCTGTTTTACGTGTAGACATTAATTATTATCTGTCTACATACAATTTAATTCGATATCATATCGAATTATTTTATATCTGTATACATATTATTTAGATACTGCATCAAATATTTCGATGCTACATCAAATAAATTTGTATTTTCAAATCATTTAGACACTGTATTGAAACGGAATTGTCTATCTAAATCATTTAGATACTGTATTGAATTAATTTGTATCCTTATACATATTATTTAGGTATGGCATCCCAATATTTAAATTGTGGCTGGCCGTAGGGAACAAAAATCGGCATTTGGTGTAGACACTTATTATTAGCCAATCACAGAGCTGTTTTACGTGTAGACATTAATTATTATATGTCTACATACAATTTAATTCGGTATCATATCGAATTATTTTATATCCGTATACATATTATTTAGATACTGCATCAAATATTTCAATGCTACATCAGATTAATTTGTATACGCATTGCAGATGATTTAGATACTGTATCGAATCATTTTGTATCCGTATACATATTATTTAGGTATGGCATCCTAACTATATTTCGATGTAGCATCGTATTGAACCAATGAAATCGTCGGAATTATAGACACCATAAATCACTTCCGCTCCTATAATCACAACAGCCAATAGAATCAACTTTTATGAAAAAGTTTGTCGCGCCTCGTGGTTGGAAATGGCTATGTGCAGTATGGCGGGAGAAGCGTCAGGCGCATACTTCTCTTCTAAAGCTATGCAGAAATTGCTCCCTGTCTGTACGAGGCATGTTTCAGGAGTTGAAAAATGGCGCCGTGGCACATGTGGCCGCGCGTGGAATCTGTAACGCACGTTGTCATTGGTTGCTCCATTTCTATAGGAAACAACATTTTGTGGCGTAAGCGATTACTGCATGTCATACATATTTCCAGTGGTCGTGATTGAATGAATTATGTATGACATATTTAATGAATTATATATGACATATATAATGAATTATGTATGACATACATAAAACTGTTATATGATTGACTGAAATGTGTCTACACCAAATAGCCATTTTTGTCCTCTGTGGCCAACCACACTTTTAAATATTGGGATGCCATATATAAATAATATGTATACGGATACGAAATGATTTGAATGGGGATACAAATTAATTTGACGTAGCATTGAAATATTTGATGCAGTATCTAAATAATATGTATACGGATATAAAATAATTCGATATGATATCGAATTAAATTGTATGTAGACATATAATAATAAATGTCAACACGTAAAACAGCTCTGTGATTGGCTAATTATATGTGTCTACACCAAATGGTGATTTTTGTCCCATAGGGCCTACCATATTCATATTGCCTTTTACGAATTGCTGGCAGAATGCTAAATATGAAAAGCACATCAACACAGCTACGTGTTATTTCATATTAACAAATATGATCATATAATTTAAGCAACCAAATGAATCACAATTCTTCCCCTACCAAAACGAGAATTTTACGTAATATATTTGACTTGCTGTCTGGAATCGATTACAAATTTGAACTTGTATATTAGGGCAATCGGTAAAACGCCTTTTTTTTTTCTTTTTTTTTTTTGCAAAATGTTCAGTTTTCGCAGCCGAATTGAAAAATACAGTACACAGTGCAAGTGGTCAGTATAATGAATATTGAAACCTGCCTGCTACGGGAACGTGTCAGATTGACTTCACAATGTCCTACATTATTAGTCTGGCACTGAATATTATGAATGGTTCTGGCAGTGCAGAAGGCGTAAAGTCGCATAATAATTCAATCCAAAGTGATATTACTTAATATATATGACTTGTACACACATGACATGATCATATTTTTCTCAGTCACGTTATTTCATGTCACGAATTAAATACTGTGCAACGATTTACTTAATATAAGATAGTTTCATAAAGACACACTGGAAAGTTCATTCTCAGTTGAAGATTCTCTATCTCATTGCGATTATCATTGGTGAAGAACATGGACATTGAAAAGACAGGTAAATGTTCTCATTATTGTCTCATTTTCTAAAAGTATATCTGTCGATTATAATTTCGCACTAGATTCATTAAATGGCCAAGTCAGGAAATCTAATCGCGTAGGATAATATAACGTATACATTTACTTGATAATATAATGTATACAGCCACTATATTAATATATATATATATAATATCGGCTTTAAGAGCTGTGCCATTATTCAGTCTTTCAAAGGGATAGCAAATGTACCTAATCTCGATTTGATGCCCAACCTCCGAGGCCAAGAGTTCGAGTCTCGCATGGAACTGACCCATCCACCATCTAGTACTTGTGCTTTATCCAGAAAGTGACATCCTAAAAATAATTGGATATAAATGTTACTCACTTTCTAAATGGCATTAGTCATTTAGTGATGTAAAATATGAGTCGAATATGTAACTTAGTATAAGATGAAGGGACAAGTGCAAAACGATGATATAGTGTTCTTGTTATGTTGGTATCAGTGAACATTTATTAACCCTATCTGGCCTGGGCTATTTTTTTATTATTTTGTGTTGTGCCCGAGACAGTGCAGAAAGTCCGCCGCCCCTCCACAGGCCGGGTAGGGTTAAGTAAATGATTGAAATTTTGTTGATATTCAATCCAAAATGATACATAGAGGTCAGCTAAGATCATTTGTTTTTCATGCCATTCAGTCGTTAGGTCAGTGAATCTAATGACTTTCATTGATACTTTTGGGGGGAATATTTTCATGAAATCCTCATGAAGGTCATCTTAGAATATGACCGCTGCGACTGACAAATGGCGATTAGGCCTGCAGCGTGCATCCAATTGTCCAAATGGTTCCCTTCGCGCGTAGTATAGTGATGCCAAGTTTCATGCTCGATGTTTAGTAGAACTGGGGAAACTAAACTGGTGGACTATTTGCATTATTATTATTTTATTCAGTTGGAGTGTTTGGGTTACAACGTTACAGAATCGGATTTGTGGCCTTTTGGGGGTTTATGTTCGTGTACTCTTTGAGAACAGACTTCAGCGTTGCCATTTTGTGCATGGCCAAACCACCCAACATCACAACATTCAACCTTAACCTTCACAACGGCACTATTACCTCAAATGACCAGGATGACTGTAGGGCAGACGGCAGGGCGGGTGAACGTATTACTGGTCAGGTAAGTGAGGTGACCGGAGCAAGTTGAAGTAATCAGATGTCAAGTATATCTTTCGGATATCCCCATAAGTATTGGAACTGTAAGTGTGTGCTAGACGCGAAAGACGAATGTCAGTTTTTGTGCCGGGAGAAATCCAGTACAGGCTCATTAAATTTACCTATTCGCTCGCATTCAACCACAGGACTGTTTTCAGACGATCATACTGTCTGCAATTGCCAGCATCATTCCTTGTTTTGAGAGCCAAAAGTGAGTTTTCAAGCCCTGGCTCGAGTCTTGTCTTACTTTCTGCTCATTTTCGTTCCGACAAATGAGAAAAATTCTCAAATCTGCGACAACTTTGCGTCTTTTGTGTTCCAGTAGACTTCATTTTTGAACGAAGATTTAATTTTCAATAATTTTTTCAAGAACGTTCACATTGTTAATTTCGATAGCATTATAGGAATTTATTTCAACACATTTTCACATTTATAGAAGTGTTCAGATTTGAATACTGGCGTCCCCTTTTTTCACGGTGTGGGGTATATCCGCGGTGTGGTGAAGATCTGGGGGTTGTGAAGTCCTCCATATTTGATCACGTGATATTTTAGCGAATTATCCATCGTATTCCGATCGTCTTACCGGTGCATACGTATACTATCAACCAATATATTGACGTTTCAAGACATTGATGAGAGTAAGTAGCATATCATAGCAATATATATGACGAAGATGAACCGGGAGAATGGCTAAACGAATAGAAAAGAGACAACGTCAGCAGTTTTACTACTACAAGAATAATTGCCATGAAATTCTAAATTCTTATATTTATACCAAAATTTTGAAGATCAATCAACCCAAAGCGCACACAGTATTAAGCTATTAAACAGTCTCTAACAGAGAAAGGACTCATTTAAGAAATTGAGAAGTGGGAAACACGAGTCAGACAGCGATGAATCAGACATATCAACGAATAATATAACCTAAGAATAGTATGATTGTTGTCAATCTGCATGGTATGTTGAACTGACATATGATCAACTGATCAATAAAACATATATTACACTTTATCTGAAGCTTTTTATCTCATGTCGAGCATATCCCTCTTATTTTAAATAGAGAGGCTTCCTCATTTTCCTATTTTCATCCTAAAGTCTGTCCGTTTTAATTAGTCGTCTACTTTGGAGCTTGTCAAAAATCATTAGTTAACCCTGCAACAATTTTCTTTTTTGCAGCGTTTAGAACAAACTGAACTCTACAAAATGACCACCATTTCTCTGTGATATCGATAATATTTCCCGCTTGAACCAACTTTTTAATTCTCCCCATATAAAACTCCAGTACAGTTGTTTATGAACCAGGCCTCAATTACATAAGGAGACGTCATAATGTATTCATGCTCACTGGCACAAAGGTCATTGATGCCAAATACAGTAATAACAGGCGGTCCGTGGGAGTGTCGCTTATATCCCGTGCCCAGTAAAATTACTGAATGATAAACCGCACACACCTCTATGACCGTACACGGCATTGTTGACCTTTGTGCTAGACAACACGAATACATTATGACGTCTCCCTATGTAACTGAGCGCCGTTCAAGCGTGATATATTATCGATATCACGGAGTAATGGTAGTCATTTTGTAGAGTTCAGTTTGTTCTACACGATGCAAAAAAAGAAAATGTATGCAGAGTTAACTACTGATTACTGACAAGCTCCAAAGCAGACGACTAATTACGAGAGATCCTGAAGGATCTTGGCGCCCACCATTGTCCGATAATTGTAAGCTAATGACTAGAGGATCTTTTTGTAATTGATTTGTAATTTTGTTTACAGAATTTCGAATCTGAGCGAAAAAGACCGAAAAAGGGACACTGAAAAACACCAAGATATAATCTAAGTTTCAGGAGTTTCAAGATTTCTAGAAACTGTACTTACATGTATGTCGGTTGTTATAATACAAGAGAAATGAGCAAAGTTAGTCTGAAAGTGAATGTACATGTACGGAGGATCCTTCGCCTCCGCTTTGTAGTATTTTTTTTATTTATTTATTTGCACGTGTCATCATTGGGAACTGGAAGCGAAGACCAATCTCTTTGACACTTTGGCATGAGCTATGAAACATACTTAAGATTTTATAATTAGGAACGAATGCTAATTCTGTTCTGTTTACTGGGCTAGTTTGATATATCTCTTTTAAGATACCATGCTCGAAAATAGTAAGATGGTACAATACTTAATACTGAAGGGATCCGGTCCGCCCAGTAATGTTGAAACTTTGAAAGTGCCTGAATCCAGATTATCTCCCTTGGGTGGAAACATGCAGTAGTCTACAGTTGTCGAGTTGTGACGTTGAGTCACAAGAGTGATGACGTCCCTTCACGTAGCCGACCCGCTGGCAGACGAAAGGGTGGGGCAGTTCACTTGCTACTGCATGGACTAAAGAAAACTGATTTAAAATTTGAAGAAATACATTTTAATTCCGAATTATTTGAACTCTTTCATATGGAAGGTGAAGGTATGGATATTCTCTATAGTCAATATATAGAATATGCCCCATCGTTTGATCCGCCCACTCTTGTGATGCAACGTCACAACTCGAGGATACCGTATTAATTGGATTTTCGAATCGGACCAAAAAAAGGTATCTTGCACTACAAGGCCCCATGAAATATTTCCTGAGAATTCACGATAACAATGTTGCATGGGAAAATCCAAGATGGCCGCCTTGTGGCCATATTGGATTTTCGAATCGGGCCAGAAAAGGTATCTTGCACAACTAGACGACAAGGAGAACCTGTGTACCAAATTTAACAAAGATCCATGCAGTAGTTCCTGAGAAATCGCAATAACAAAGTTTCATGGGGGAATCCAAGATGGCCGCCTGATGGACATATTGGATTTTGGAATCGGACCAGAAAAGGTATCTTGCACAACTGGACCACAAGGGGAACCTGTGTATCAAATTTGAGAAAGATCCAGGCAGTACTTCCTGAGAAATCACGAAAACAAAATTTCAGGGGGAAGTCTAAGATGGCTGCCTGGTGACCATATTGGATTTTCGATTCGGATCGAAAAAGGCATCTTGCATATCGAGGTCCTAAGGGGAACCTGTGTACCAAATTTGAGAAAGATCCATGCAATAGTTCCTGAGAAATGACGATATAGTTTCATGGGAAAATCCAAGATGGCTGACTGGTGGCCATACTGGATTTTCAAATCGGACCAGGAAAGGTTTCTTGCACAACTAGACCCCAAGGGGAACCTGTGTACCAAATCTGAGAAAGATCCACGCAGTACTTCCTGATAAATGACGATAACAATTTTTCATGGAGAAATCCAGGATGGCTGCCTGGTGGCCATATTGGATTTTCGAATCGAACCAGAAAAGGTATCTTGCACAACTAGACCCCAAGAGGAATGTGTACCAAATTTGAGAAAGATCCATGAGGTAGTTCCTGACAAATCGCGATAACAAGATTTCATGGGAAAATCCAAGATGGCTGCCTGGTGGCCATATTGGATTTTCGAATCGGACCAAAAAGGTATCTTGCACAACTAGACCCCAAGGGGAACCTGTGTACCAAATTTGAGAAAGATCCATAAAGTAGTTCCTGAGAAATCGCGATAACAAGAATTGTTTACGGACGGACTGACGGACGGACGACGGACCACGGACGAAAAGCGATTTGAACAGCCCACCATGATGGTGGGCTAAAAAAGGACAGACTATAGCTACGGTAGAGTTTGCCATTTCTCAGATTCTACCCCACTGAATATATATGCATTTTTCTGATTGCTGACGACATTTTGACTTCACAAGTACGGTAGGTATTACCCGGTACTAATTGTCTTAGTTACGATCACCGATAGATTTGGTGAAAGAACGATTATATTTATATACGATATAGCTATAGTTTCTTATTAGGGCAGTGTGCACTTAACTGATACGTTTACCTTTTGCAGAAATGAGAATTGGTTAAAAAAATGGAGATATTTTAAGTACTGGACAATCGTGAACATTCACAAGAAAGTTAACATTGTATATTTAAGTTTTATTATCGGCTTTCAAAGTGTCGTTTCTTTCCGATCTGTATCAGAGAGGAGAATTCATTTGGGACAAGCAACTACAGTCGAAGATGTTGGCGTCATTCTTCTATGGGTACATCATCACTCAGGTCATGGGAGGATGGCTGGCTCGCAGATTTGGCGGTAAACGTGTGCTAGGCTTCGGCATGGCTATCTGTACATTGACCACCCTTCTAATGCCTGTGTGTGCGCGAACACACGTGGCACTGGTATTTGTCTTGCGCATCATTGCTGGTATGTCAACGGTAAGTATAGAGCATAAACAGGTTGAGGAGAAGTGGCGCTACATAGGTGAAACTCTCTTGAATGTTACGTTAGTAATGTTACGTTTCCGATGTACATGTAATATCACGGCAGAAATAGTGACATTGAAACATTAGATTCGTTTTGGTTCCAGGTGTCATAATTTAGATATGTTAGGAAATCTCAGCAAAAATGCACAAGTAAATGCCCAAAAAACAGACGAAAGCTCAATTTCAAACTCTGATGCTATTTTGCGTACGTATACCTACATTCAGTTGCGTCAGCAGTCCATAAAACGTATGGACTTCTGGTTGCGTCTACTAGTCAGTCATCAGCTGTTTGGTTGTTATGATGCGATCGTCACCGCTTATCCCATCTGCTGCATTACATATCCGCCATAATTATTCTTTGAGAAAGTTGGTGTCCTGCCACAAGACACAATTTTCTGCTCAGATTGTTATATACTGGTGGTCTGATTGGCTATAGTAGAATCTATTTTAATCTATTTTAATCGTCTACAAATCTGCAGCACTTGCTGAGGTTCATGTACTTTCTAATGTATAGGTGTTGTATATAATTTCCGGACTGTCGTCCCACTCTATCGTCCCTCTTCGTCCAATGTGCATATATTAAATATTGTATTTTACGCGAAATTGTCAGTAGTAGCATACATATGGTGTCTGCTATGAGGGGTAACAAGATTCCAGTAACAAAAAGCAATTGAATAACCCACACATTGGCGTTGTTGATGTTTTCGGGCTAGAGTAAAATTAGATTTGTTCTTGTTCAACCCGAAGGGTGTTGCGTTTCCCGCCATGCATTGCTTATGGGGTCGTTGGGCGCCTCCTCTGGAGAGAACTAAATTGACTTCAATACATACTACAGGTAAGTATATGATTTAATTTGAGTTCTAACAAGTTGAACGGATAGAATTTCTGGAAATTAGCTTCCATTAGGGAATAAATATATATATGATATAAAGTTTATTTTACCAAACACCTTAAGGAGGTCGTGTACAAAACATAACAAGCAGCCAGAGGATGCTAGGTCCCCCGCCGAAATGGCAGCAATATTTTTTAGCATTGTTGGTCTTAGGGGATATACATGAGGGAGGCAACTGCTGCTTCATAGGCGTTGGATGTGGAAGGGTCTTTCTGCCTTCCCAAGTTTTAAGATCAACTCAGAACGATTGACTGAAAGTTGATTGCTTCTGTGATATAGTTTCCATGCAGTGAAGCACCGAGAAGCATCCCCAAGTGACATCTCAAGGCATTATCTGCAAACCAAATTTGACGAGAAGCTGAAGGCATCAACCTGTTGCCCGGAAACCAAATTTTAAATTGCCACCAGTTGTCGCCACCTGTAGGTGCAAGTGAGCGAAATGCAATCCCAAGCATCATCTCATGGCATGGTAGCCTACATGTATTAGCCTATAGTATCTTCTACAGGGGGCTAATGATCGGCTGATGCAGCAACAACAACATTTTCCCAGTTAGACGGCAGATTCAAAAACGAGGCCGCGCTATGTCATCAGTCAACTGAGACAGTCACGTGGTTGTGTATGAAGATTGGGGTGGGTCTTATCTAATAGTGATCCAATGAAAATGCTCGTATTAGTTTAAAATGGCGGGGTCGAATGACCAATCACTGAACGGGAGACAGCTGGAACAGTATGTTGACACTGTCTGTTAATACAGGGGCGTCGGAAGCAAATTCAAAGTGGTACGGCCACTATCATTGCACTTTAGGTGAGGATCCAGGGGCCGCCCAGGCCCCAGATGCTCCTGGGGTCTAGATCGCCGAAGAAGCGTTCTGAGCGATTTCTGGCGTCAATCAAAATCACTCTGCATTGAAGTATATTTTTAGTTCTTTCCTAACCCTTTTACCATTGAAAACGCAATCGATGGTGGTTTTCTGCGATGCTGAATTACAAAAAATTGTGTATAGTATAGTACTGTATCCTAGGCACATCGTGTAGAAGTAACCGAGATGATGCATCGATAATGTATACCAAATTTTACATTGAGCATTTGAACAGTGTCAGAGATAGAGATCATTAATGATTTTACATAAATTAAAGATGGTTGCCCATCCTTCCCGTCACTCAGAGGAACTAATGTGGTTATTCATTAATGCAAGTCTCTTCATACATCGATGCTGTAAATCAAGTTTCGTATAGAACATTTGAATGGTATCAGAGATAAACATCATTAAAGATTCTGAATAAATTAAAGATGGCCGCCAAGATTTCCGCCCAATCAGAGAAACCAGATCTGTCATTCATCGTAAGTCTCTTGATGCATCAATGATGTATACCAAATTTTCCACTGAGCACTCCAACGGAATCAGAGATAGATCATTAATGATTTTGCCTAAATTAAAGATGGCCACCAAAGGTTTTCAGTCAATCAGGTCCCGATTCAAAGTATCTGGATGTATTGATGATACATACCTACCTTCATATAAAACAATTGAATGGTAACCGAGATATGTATGCTATCATTATCGATTTCGCATGAATTAAAGATGGCATCCAGGGTTCCCAGCTAATCAGAAAAGCCTGTTTGGTAATTCGTTGAAAGTTGCTTGATGTATCGATGATGTATATCAAATTTCGTATTGAACAGTTGAATGGTTTCCGAGATATGGATCATTATCCATTTTGCATGAAATTAAAGATGGCTGCTAAGGTACCAATCAGGTCCCAATTCTATAGGCTTCTGGTCCTTGACTAGGCAAATAAGCATACCAAATTTTGAATTCATCAGCGAAACAGTTTTCCGGCTATCTCGCTCACGAACGGACGTACGGACAGACGGACGTACAAGATGATGACAATACCCCATGGCCAAATATGGCCGAGGGGTAAAAACATGGGTCTGTGCCTGATAAATTTTAAGCCTTTTGGGGTTGCAACTCATTCATAGAAAGCTCCCTGTACATGAACAACTGCACTGACAACTGCATGCCATCATCTGTCAGTCTGTAGACCAGCAAGGTTGAATTCAGTTCAATTCAGGAAATTGATCATATGCACAGTGTGCACACCCAAACATTAGGAACACAGTTGTAATTAATATAGTAATATACGTGTGTAGACAAATGATTGGTGCAGAAGCTTCAGGGTAAATCCTATGATGTGCAATTATTTGTTAGCAAAATTGAAGGAAATGTTGTCCTTCGTTTAAGATGACACGAAATTCAAAAATCAGGGATTCAGTACTGCGGGGATTTCCCCGCCAGTTATTTCACATTATACTTCTGAAATAAAATATGGTTCATGCAAAAGCTTTAGGGTAAATCATATGATGTGGAATAGAATGATTTCATATAGCAAAATTGAAGGCCCATTTTGACTGGAACGGACAAGAAGAAGAGAAACTCAGTGGTGCCACCTTCAGGCAGATGTTGCTGAAATGCAATACGGACTGGCGTCCTGTTGCAAGGAATGCGTATTCCGAATTTCGGAATAACCCAACACAGCATTAGGAAGTTATCGCTTCGAACAGATGTACACGGAAAAAAAATCTATTTTGACCCAGTGGCGCCACCTTCAGGCCGATGTTGGTGAAATGCAATACGGACTGACCTCTTGTCGCAAGGAATGCGAATGCTGAATTTCGGAAGAATCCAACAGAGCGTTAGGAAGTTATCGCTTCGAACAGACATGCACGGACGTACACGAACATCCACGGACTCAAAGAAGCAAGAACCAGTGGCGCTACCTTCAGGCAGATGTTGCTGAAATGTAATACGGACTGGCGTCTTGTCACAAGGAATGCGTATTCTAATTTTGGAAGAATCCAACAAAACTTTAGGAAGTTATCGCTTCGAACAGACATGCACGGACGTACACGGACATCCACGGATGCAAAGAAGCAAGAACTAGTGGCGCCACCTTCAGGCAGATGTTGCTGAAATGCAATACGGACTGGCCTCTTGTCGCAAGGAATGCGAATGCTGAATTTCGGAAGAATCCAACAAAGCGTTAGAAAGTTATCGCTTCGAACAGACATGCACGGACGTACACGAACATCCACGGACACAAAGAAGTAAGAACCAGTGGCGCCACCTTCAGGCAGATGTTGCTGAGATGTAATACAGACTGGCATCTTGTCGCAAGGTATGCATATTCCGAATTTCGGAAGAATCCAACAAAGCATTAGGAAGTTATCACTTCGAACAGACGTACACGGACATTCACGGATACGAAGAAGCAAGAACTAGTGGCGCCACCTTCAAGCAGATGTTGCTGAAATGCAATACGGACTGGTGTCTTGTCGCAAGGAATGCGTATGCCGAATTTCGGAAGAATCCAACTAAGCGTTAGAAAGTTATCGCGTCGAACAGACATGCACGGACGTACACGGACATCCACATACGCAAAGAAGCAAGAACTAGCGGCGCCACCTTCAGGCAGATGTTGCTGAAATGCAATACGGACTGGCGTCTTGCCGCAAGGAATGCATATTCCGAATTTCGGAAGAATCCAACTAAGCGTTAGAAAGTTATCGCTTCGAACAGACATGCACGGACGTACACGGACATCCACATACGCAAAGAAGCAAGAACTAGCGGCGCCACCTTCAGGCAGATGTTGCTGAAATGCAATACGGACTGGCGTCTTGCCGCAAGGAATGCATATTCCAAATTTCGGAAGAATCCAACAAAGCGTTAGGAAGTTATCGCTTCGAACAGACATGGACGGACACACGGACATCCACGGACACAAAGAAGCAAGAACCATTTTAAAGTCCCCGGCCGCGTTGCGGCGGGGGACAAATATACAAGTGAGTGATCGGATTTAACGTCGCTTTCAACGATGTTCAACAAATACTTCCACATGCATTAACTTCATCTTACTTGAGCGAACCCCTTACGTCCTCCACCCACCAAACTGTTCATCTTACTGGGGTGAGGCCCTTACACCCTCCACCCACCAAACTCTTCATTTAACTTGGGTGAGGCCCTTACGCCCTCCACCCACCAAACTGTTCATCTTACTTGGGCGAGGCCCTTACGCCCTCCACCCACCAAACTGTTCATCAGTTACTTGGGCGAGGCCCTTACCCCCTCCACCCACCAAACTGATCATCTTACTTGGGCGAGGCCCTTACGCCCTCCACCCACCAAACTGTTCATCTTACTTGGGCGAGGCCCTTACGCCCTCCACCCACCGCACTCTTCATCTTACTTGGGCGAGGCCCTTACGCCCTCCACCGACCAAACTGTTCATCTTACTTGGGCGAGGCCCTTACGCCCTCCAACCACCAAACTGTTCATCTTACTTGGGCGAGGCCCTTACGCCTACCACCCATCAAACTGTTCATCTTACTGGGGTGAGGCCCTTACGCCCTCCACCCACCAAACTGTTCATCTCACTTGGGCGAGGCCCTTACGCCCTCCATCCATCAAACTGGTCATCTTACTTGGGCGAGGCCCTTACGCCCTCCATCCACCACACTGTTCATCTTGCTTGGGCGAGGCCCTTACGCCCTCCAACCACCAGACTGTTCATCTTACTTGGGCGAGGCCCTTACGCCCTCCGCCCATCAAACTGTTCATCTTACTGGGGTGAGGCCCTTACGCCCTCCACCCACCAAACTGTTCATCTTACTTGGGCGAGACCCTTACGCCTACCACCCATCAAACTGTTCATCTTACTGGGGTGAGGCCCTTACGCCCTCCACCCACCAAACTGTTCATCTTACTTGGGCGAGGCCCTTACGCCCTCCATCCATCAAACTGGTCATCTTACTTGGGCGAGGCCCTTACGCCCTCCACCCACCAAACTGGTCATCTTACTTGGGCGAGGCCCTTACGCCCTCCATCCACCACACTGTTAATCTTACTTGGGCGAGGCCCTTACGCCCTCCAACCACCAAACTGTTCATCTTACTTGGGCGAGGCCCTTACGCCCTCCACCCACCGCACTGTTCATCTTACTTGGGCGAGGCTCTTACGCCCTCCACCGACCAAACTGGTCATCTTACTTGGGCGAGGCCCTTACACCCTCCACCCACAAACTGTTCATCGCAGCTTCAAAACGAAGAGAACAAGAGCTCATACTTGCTGTCTTTTCTGTGAATCTTATTGGCATTGTTTTGAGACTATTTGAGTAATCCTGGGTTCAAAGGATCATGGAAAAATTCAAAATGGCGTCCACCAGGTGTCTTCAGAAAGTCGTGGTTTTGGTCTTTTCGCATTTTTATTGCTTAAAATGGAATGAAAGCTATTTATTTTGCCAAGACTAATTAGTGTATATCATATTAATTAGTTTTTATAATGAAATATCGACATCTACAAACTTCGGAAAATCGATCCTAAATATAGCTTACGAGATGACATCACTGTGACGTTATCATGGCGACCATTTTGGATTTTTCCAACATTTTCTCGTAGAGCTTGATCCAAAATACAGGGATGACGAAAATAAATAGGGGGAGGGGGCGAAATGCTCCTCTCCCTCCAGGCTGGGACAGATCCTAAATCTCCCTGGCCAGCTGGTAGGGTTAACAATATAAGAGGACTGAAGGATACTTTTAATCACATTAACAAACAGAGAGGACTGAAGGATACTTTCTCCCGCATTAACAAAATGAGAGAACGGCCGGATACAAGGTGTGGACGTTTCCGAGATGTTCGGTCAACCTGTAAAGTTCTCAGGCAATAGATCAATGGATGAATGTAACACTTTTGATTTTGGTCAGCACGCGCGTCACACAATCTAGGTTAATCAAGATGGTAAATCAGGAATACCATCTAGATGTGACACTTTGAAACATTCGTAAGAATTTCCGACAATATTCTACGAGATCCCATAACAAGCCATTCACGACAATTTCTGCATTTTCACTTTGACAATGATTCAAGTTTAGTTCACGGATATGAACACTTTCGCACTTCACGATCTTTTGATATTTTCTACTGCCTAACAAAGCCAGAATTTTCAGCGAGAGTAAATCCTTTGATGTTGAAGTTTATCAAGCACACTGTCTGAAAATTATGCCATGTATCCGGATACTGTTTCCAGAAGTGCTGATGAGTCTAGATATTCCATGGAATTGATACTAACTCATCGACATGCAGTGACACACGTCAACGATCGTCGTTACGCCTTAACGCACGTCTCAACGGCTTTTGATGAATTTGTGTTTATTCCATGGGATATCTAGACCAATCAGATCTTCTGAGCTATTTTGACGGGGGGGGGGGAGCACTAGGCTACGCGTTGGCGGGCGTTACTGTGTTACGTCTACAAAGGGTTGTACAAGTTCTGATTGCGAACGTGCTTTCACCAGACACTACGATTTGATGCTACACCAGAAGACTATACATGGGTGTGAAGACACCGAGACGCAAGAAGCCAATGTAGATGCTGAGATTATACCAGCTGATTCTGAGAGTGCACCCACTGATACCGATATGGAAAATGCTGAGAGCCTATCTACTGATACAGACAGCTCGACCTCAGATAGTCAGGCTACGTACCAGGAAATCTCGAGTGAGGAAGAACCCACCTTTCGCAATCGTATTGTGACAGCGGCTATTAATACCCACGCTGCAGTGATCGAAGATGCCGGACAGGACAACTTGCAGCACATCCAAATGCGCTCCAGGCCCCTACATCAGAAAAACAGCCATGGTGATCTATGAACAGTAAATTCTGCTACCGCTTGAAATGAAAGGCGACCCCACGCATGGGTCAATCATGAAGGCCAAGCGTCACCTGGAAGAGAATATTGAGGCCCTGCAAAATGCGATCAACAGGTGTTTCATGACCTGTTGCCGTTACAGTATCCTGGCCTGTCCGACGACCATTAAGGATGCGTCTAACGGAAAAGAGCGACCATGACCGACGGTTGACGCAACACCAAAAGGCGGCTCCTGATTGGACAATAGCAGCTGAGGATACATCTACCGGGCAAGAACGAATATGACAGATGCAACTTCAAATGGCGTCTTCTGATTGAACAGGATCATACTTGAATTGCAAACATACCCAACGCGGATTTCCCAGCGTGGGTATGGTGTAACATTGGGAAGAATAAACTTAACGAAAACTTGTGAACATGTTGATCTTTCTTTTCTCTCATCTGTCTCCATCATGGCGTTAAGGCGTTGAGACGGGCGTTAAGGCGTTAAGATAGCGAGTAAAGGCGTTAAGAAGAGCGTTAAGGCGTTGCGTGGTGAATCCCCTTCTCTCGTTGCACGTATTGCTATGCACATAACCTTTAACTGCCTAGGCATAGTCAGCACCTCGGAAAGTGCCCTTTCTCTATCACTCCTCAGTTCGTATGCGCGTTTCACCCCCATGGCTCTAACGATAAGAGCTTAATAGGATATCACACACGCGCCATTTGGACCATGGGTGGCCCATCTCTACCTCAAAACGTTCACTCAGTTGCACACTTTTCACTGCGTATGCGCAGATTGACGGCATTTCCACTACAAACCAGTCCAGTCCGACACTGCTCCACGAGTACTTAACATGACACCTTACACGACCCATTCGGACCACGGATGGTCCACTCCAACTCCAAAACATTCATGCGCTTTTCCCATAATTCCCTGTCTGAGCATGCGTGCCATAGCCGTACTTTCAGTACATACCAGTCCAGTCGAATATTCCCCAAAGTGCGCTTCAGTAGAACACCCACGCGACCCATTCGGACCATGGATGGTCCACCTCGACCCCAAAAATCCATTCAAATGCCCTTTTCCCACAATTCTCTGTCTGCCACACTACATACCAGTTCAGTGGGATGCTCCCCGATGAGTGTTTCAAACTGATACATCACACGACCGATTCAGACCTGGGATGACCCACCTAACTCAAAAACCTCCACCCAAATGACACCGGAAGTCCCGTCACCCGGAAGTGACATTTGACCCCAGAAATGACCTTTGACCCGGTAAGTGATCTTTGATCCAGATGTGACGTCATGCCACGCAATCCAGGCGCAAAAATCACGTCTCCCTACTCCTAATGCTGTGGCCTGAATTTGCCGCAATATGCATCATTGGCTGATGGCTACGGTATATGGAACAAGGAATTTGTCTATGATTTCGACAAATATTCTCCTTTCAGGTCCGCCTCTCGGAAATATAGTTACATTTCTACTATCTGGATATCTTTGTGCCTATGGTTTCGACAATGGCTGGGGTTCTATCTTCTACATCCTCGGTAAGATATATGAAATACAGATTTATGCGTACATAGATATGCACTAATACTGCAGAGAAATTTAAGAAGCCACCAACCATATTGTCCGTTCAGTAATACCGTACGCTGTATTGAAAGTCAGCATACAGATTTTCTGGCGCCAACCATCATCATGACTATAGTTGATGAACGTGCTGACGAAAAGTGCCCAACAAATGAAAATATATCACGAAATTCCACTCTCACACACCCTGACTGAATCTTATTTAGAATATACTGATAAAGCGTGTCTGATTGGAATCACTGTTAGTAACATAAAACACTCATCTGTGCTCCAAATCAAGCTGCACATGCCTCCGACAATTAGCATTACTCCACATCCAAAAGCGTGTTCAAACCGACTTTTGGTTGTGAATTTTGTGTCTCGAATGAGGGATAACTGTTTTGACAGGTATTTGCGAGATTATAGGGCTTGTGGTGTTGTCTCGCTTGAACAATCCTCACATTTAACGTTGATGGGAACGTTTCCAATATTCGACCTCACGTTGCCTCTGAAGATTATCCATGCAAGACCCGAGACGTTGTTTGAAACAAAATGTTCATACAAAAAAATAACAATCTAATATAAAATGCAGAGCAGTTCTGAGTTTGTGTCGGTATTTGTGAGAGTGGAATCGCGTGGCGTTTTGCTTATTTGTTGTGCTCTGCGAGTCAGTGAGTTTATCAACAAGTCTTACCACCATAGCATTTGGTTTACAACAGCTGGCTGAGGTAACTACTGTCATATTATATTTAATTGATAGTAAATATAAACACGTAGTAATTGAATGCAAATTGATTCATGACGTTCACCCGATGACGAGACACAGTGTACGTTAATGTTGGAGAATATTTCATTTTGTGCGGAGTCAAGTCAAAGTAGTAACTTCTAACCTTGTCCACGATTAAGGTCAACTCCCAATTTTGATTTGTAAAAAAAAAAGAAAAGATGAATAGGCTTTTGCGGCGTATGTGACTGTGAATCTTGAAAATCAACGCTGAGTAATAATTTTTATTCCGTTTATTGACATACCAGTACGTTATTATTGTTTCATCTGTAGGTGGTGCTGCAGTAATCTGGCTAGTTTGTTGGATGTACATCGTTTACGACACGCCGGCCTCACACCCGAGAATCTCACCTGAGGAACGAGAATATATCGAGAGATCAATAGGCGGTCGATACCTCAATGTATGTTTTGCGTTTTTGAACACCAGCAACGCTGCTAATCGAATATCTACTTCATATGATAATTAAGTATCCTGTCACCGATGTGCCTATAAGTTTGTACGTCAAGATCCTCATGGTGCTCATATGAACAGTCACAATCAAAGAGTTACATCATTCTCTAGATGACGAATTTACAACGATTATTATGGATTAAGAATACTGATCAGCGATACGGATTTTATATTTTTAGAAAATCAAGATGTCTTGTCGGCTTCATTGAAAACTGTCGACTGCTTCTCTCTTGCAGGAAACTCGCCTATGTTTATGTATAATATGATTGTCTTTTTGAATTTGGTGCTAATACTGTTATATGGAATATGGAATAGGTCTTTGGATTATGGACGCGGATATTCTTTAATGGACGACGGCTGAATTATGAATGACGGATTAGACGCTTGTAATCCAACTCACGTTAACCTCCTGATGTCACTTTATACGTACGTTGCATTTAAATTATTTATGCAGGACTGTAAAAGACTTGGAGAACCAGTTGACCGCTTCTATGCCAATTATACACACCATGAGGCACGATAAGTAAAAGCGACAAACTACAACGTCGAAAAAGTCCCTCTTCAATTTTTAGCAACGTTTCCAGAGCAAACAGACCGACGACGTCAAATTCATGTCACAACGCTGAAGTTGTGATCTTATGAAAGATAGAAAAGTGGCTAGGCTCGTCGCCGGGGCTTGCTGTCGTACACATATCTCGTACTTGTAATTAGTAATGCATATGCAATATTCACCTCATTACAGGAGCGCAAGGTGAAGACACCATGGGCAGATATCATGAAATCTCCGGCCACCTGGGCAATTATATTTGGGCACTTTTGTAACAACTGGACGGGTTATACTCTGCTGACTGGACTACCGACCTATATGAAAGAAGTGCTCAAATTTGACATAAAACAGGTACACATAAATAAGATTAAGAAAATGCCGGTGATAAAGGATCCAAAGCGCTGGATTCCCTACTTTTCAGATTTTAATGTGCTTCCGGTGTGATGACGTCATATTTTATCGAAATTTCGACAAAATCATATTTTGTCGATTAGATCGAAACCACCCCTCGCAATTTAATATCTGAAAGCCCCATGTCTCCTATGTCATCAATTTTCGAAATATAAACTTCCAGTTTGGCGACGTCATTTTGTGATATCTCTGATGTCAGGAGTGGGGTTGACTGAATTCAGACTCATTTATCCACTGGGTAGAGGAGTCTGAGGACCTTGGTCTTCTTTAATATTTTACCAACGTTGGCATTCAGGAAGAAAACTATTTAGGCCACAAGCGCTGGTGAGGCAAACATTCAAATATCGAGAGCTTTCTGTTGGCGGTTTGCGATACCCATGCACAATAGCCCCTTTGCAGAGTTTTGATGTTTCGAAACCACTGAATCTCCCCACGTCAGTTTCAAGCTTGAATTCTGGTCTCGCGTGAGATTACGACCTTCAGGGAGACTTCACTTAGCCTATAGTATTGGACCCTTCTACGGAGGGTCAATGATCGGCTGATGCAGCAACAACATTTTCCAATTTAGACGGCAGATTTTGAAATCGAAATCGAGGCCGCGCTATGTCATCAGTCAACTGAGACAGTCACGTGATTGTGTATGATGATTGGTGTGGCTCCTATAAATAGTGATCCAATGAAACTGCTCGTATCAGTTTAAAATGGCGGGGTCGAATGACCAATCACTGAAGTGGAGACAGCTGGAACAGTGCCCTGACACTGTCTGTTAATATCTTGATTTAACAGAGAGTACTACAGTCTAGACTTCACTGAAACTTTATCAAGAGCCTCATTTCCGCTGAAGAGTGAACTCAATTCAGACAGTGGAAATGATTTTCAGTCAAGGAGAGGAAAGATGTACTCCGACTCTGAGTAAGTTTGCTGGTTCCATATGAGATGTCGTATGGTAATCCTAAATTCATATCCATGCTTGAGAAAGTGATGAAAGGAACTGTTTACTATTTCTTCAGAAAACATAAATGCATGTAGTCCGTAGTTCGCAAAGCGTTTCGATTCACGCTAAATTGAATCGACTGTTTTTCTCTGTTGTTTTAGAACGGTGCGTTGTCAGCTGTCCCATACATTTGTAATGCAGTGGGTACTCTGATTATCGGTTATTGTGCGGATTACATACGAGACAGGAAAATCCTGAACACTGTCAACACTAGACGTCTGCTCCAGTGTACATGTAAGCACGAAGGACCAGAATATATTTCGGTATCTTTGAGATATCCGACAGAGAATACAATGCCAAACTGATATAGTCATGATGGACAATGTCATGAAGGAAGTCAAGTATCAACTTGTCAAGTTCAAGCCACATGTGGATGATGTATTAATACATTCATCTGTAATTTACTCGATCAAAACTGTTTTCCCAAAGATCATGAGTTTGTTCCATAATATTAAACTGCCTATGTCTTGTGATTATTTTAATAAGCGTATCGATTGGCAACAATTTGCCACGAGGGCCTTTTTAAGGTTTTTCGTTCGAGTATTTCAAGCTGCTGTCGGACGTCATTGCGGCAATTTGTCTCTACTGAAAACAGCATAAAGTCAAATATAATTTATTGGATACCTCCATTGCACATGCGTTTATTCGACCAAGGACTCTGAAGACGACAGCCTATGAAATGTCCCATCTCGTGTCTGTGATACTTGTTTCTAACAAGTCCATTCATAATAATTGTTTTGCCTTTTCAGCTTTTCTAGGAATGGCTGCTTTTATGGTGGCCACCGGATATGTGACCTGTGAAAACCGCGAACTTGCTGTTGTCTTCTTGTCTCTGGCCACCAGCTTTCAGTCGTTGGGTAGATCTGGTTATATGGTTAACCATATCGACATTGCGCCCAGGTATGACTTTTATGAAATACAACAGCCCGAACTGTATAACTTCTTGATTCGCATACACAGCAATACCAAATGCCCAATATCAACCTCGATATCTCTGCAACCGTTTGAAATATTCATATGTGATAAATACTCATCCATTCAAATTTCTTTACATTTCCTCCACTCAAATGCCATTGGCTTTCGCATTTAAGTGGGTCATAGAGGAAGCATTGGAGGGTCTACATGGTATACATAATTTCTCTTTGTTGGGTTATTTTCTGCAGATACGCAGGTGAGATGCTCGGCATCACTAACACAGCAGCAACCATACCGGGGATGATAGCTCCTCTTGTGAATGGAGCATTAACTCCTAACGTAAGTTTATAATCGACATGGACTGGATATTTCTCATAAACTGTACACTTATTGTCACTTCAATGAAATATTTCTAATTGATATAATCCAAACGAAAATTGTTTTGCTTCTGCAGTTATCCCTGAAATGTATATTGAGATGAAGCAAATGATAAAAATATTCCAAGCAATAGCATTTTCAACAAGAGCTTTCTGGGCTCCAATACAGCCAGCGCACACCTTTGAGTGAAAAATTGAAACTTAAGAGACAGTTTTATAGCCTTGCTATGGTCCTTTACAAACTATTGTAAAAACTGATCCATCTTCAGCTACATGTTGTGTGAATGTTGTAAATCTATATGCGTATTGCATATCGCTACAATTTAGCATTTCGCCTCGAAAAAACAACAACAACAAAACACAGGTCAGTATATTCGCCTGTGGGGTCATATGACCATTTGTCCGTATGCTGGCATCTCTTTACATCCCTGTTGTTATGTTGCGTTTGATCTACTCAGTTGTCTCACATAGGTAATGGTTAACCGGTACCTGTAAGGTGGCTGATGTGATATTCCATCCCTAAACATCATTTGGCAAACTTGTATATTTCTGTTCCAGAAAACCCAAGAACAATGGCAAAGAGTATTTTTTCTTTGCGGTGGTATTGCTCTATTTGGTTGTCTGATGTTTGGCTGGTTAGTAAGGGGTGAAGTACAACATTGGGCCCGCCCTGCGGACTCAGAAATCGTGGAGCATGCCAAATTGGTGGTTGAGGAGACTAAGGGCCCGGATATTGGAGATAAGAAGGATATCCCGGATAAAAGGAATAGTTGTCCGGATGTGGTACCTTCTCTGATAAGTGGATATGAGATCGAAATATTAACCCCGGATTTTAAAAACTAGATGTCCACCAGACAACACTGTACATCTGTTACTTGGTGCACGGCAATAGCAATGGACAACAGTACAAGCCAATATACAGCCGTACATGTGCGGCGTTTCTGTAGCCAAATGATAGATTTAATCTATACATTCTCGATAGCCATGAGCCAAATGATAGATTTAATCTATACATTCTCGATAGCCATGAGCAACCGAATCTTCTTGAACTTGGAGTCTGTGAAATTATCTGTATGGTTCTTTTTATTGTAGCAGTCAGTTTGAAAATCCATATATTATCTCTGTATAGGGAACATATCAAACCATTATGAACCTACAGAAACCTGTTTTACGGGTTCCAAAATAGCGCGAATGATATTGAGCAGCTGGCACAATAGAGCACTCAACAATATGTCTCAGACCAATCTTCGTACTTAACAGCTGGCACAATAGAGCACTCAACAATATGTCTCAGACCAATCTTCGTACTTAACAGCTGCTGGTCATCAGCATCAAATGTTATTGTTGTGACCTTAGAATGTCCCCGTTACCCAGATCTATCAGATGAGATCCCAGTCACTATCAGGCTCACATAAACGCGATCCTACATCCCTGTAATCGTTTCATGGTCAACTGGCATATTAGTTAGGTAAAACATACAAGTAATTACAACACATATAAGGGTAGTGGGAAGAGGTGTTCGAGTGGCTTGAGAATTTCAGCATATAATGTCTAGAAATACTGAGATACGATATTTTGACACCTAGTTTCAGCATATAATGTCTAGAAATACTGAGATACGATATTTTGACACCTAGTGTAACAAGTTTATACTGCACTCTGTTATTTCAAATAATTTATAAAATTCACTGGTTCTCCGGCAGATGTCGTAAGCTGTTTCTCCGGCTTCGTTTTGGATTGATGGGTCGATGTAATCGTCCATCAACAAGAGTACCAATATGTCTCTGCTCTCCCGATTGGCTGCTGCTAAATGTAGCGCCGTCTGGTGGCCATTTGTTTGAGCGTTTACCAAGGCACCATTTTTAAGTAAAACAGAAGCGACTTCCGTATTGTCCCATCGACATGCGCTGTGCAAGGGACACCAACCGTCATCTGTTCGAGACTCAATATCGGCACCCCGTGAGATCAACAGCTGTAATTAAGGAGAAAACAGAGATTCGCTGGCTTATCTTGAAGGTCTAACATTCTCTAACCTTTCATTTTGCATACCATCGCGCCAGCCGAAATACAGATCAATATTATTTGCACTTTCCCTATGGGATGTCTTCCCTCACATGCACATATTCATTGAAAGCCCATAAAAACATGGTAGGACATACCCATTCTCACCCGAAATTGATGAGACGTTTCTTTTTATCATGTTGACTCGAGTATGTAAAGTATTGTTTATGCTCCAGATTATCTCGTTGTCATGGTAATATCCTCACCTGGACCATGTCAACGTGACCATTATAGGAGGCTCTGTGTAGAGGGGTGTACAGATCACTGTCTTGACTGCCCACAAGGTCCGGTTGGTCATCTAGCATTTGTTTCACAACATCAAGCTTATTGTTTTCTGCGGCCCATAACATCTTCTTCTGTGGGTCACCTTCAGATTAAAGAGGAAATTTCTTCAGTAACATTATCCAAGTAAAGCTCTTGAAATTGAATTTATTTCACCAATAACATTTTCACCAGAAATATGTATTTTCGGGATTAAACCCTAAAACAAAGAAAGGAAATATAAGGTATTTTCTTTTTTCACACCGCTACTAACCAATGTGGAGTAATAAACATAACTATTTCCTTAATATAGACTCGTAACCCATTCGTTTAAGCACTGTGCGATTAAGGAGGTTCAGACAAACTCAGTTTTATGTCTACAGCTCATGTTTCTGCTCATCCACCAAAATTGGCATATTTTAGTGAAAAAATAACAAGGGTTATGTGTAACCCGGCAGTTCGCCGTTTTGGGTTTTGTCAATAACTGTGCAGCTTCACATAAAGATCGAGCCCTTCAGGTTGCACATCACTGGCAATGACAATACATATTGTTATAAAAATTTGATTTCTTTGTCAGTGATGTTGAAGTTGGATTGAAAGATGAACTATATTATAAAACTTGAAATAAAGATTACCTTTTTTTCCAAAAGTAAGCTTATACATGTCATTATGAATACATGTACAATTGAAATTTGGTCTGAGATGTGAGTGTGAAATACCTGGACAAATATGGTTCGTGCTAAAGCTTTAGGTTAAATCATGATGTGGAATGGCATTCGATACCAAGAGAAGTCAAAATTATTCTCTAAGTCCAGCCTAACAGACATTTTATTTTATTTTCAAATTGTCTGGAACCTCTTTAAGTGGGTTCCACATCGCATACATTCCTGTCCTAATACAGGAGGAGGGGGACTCAAAAAATATTAGCGTAAAGAATTTTGAAGATCGACATATATTTATTATGTCATCGTCGAGCATCATTAAGAATGCTGGAGGTTTGAACTGATCAGTAACGATAACATGCAGTGATGGTGGTGGCACAGAACGGAGATCAGATACTCACTTTGTATTTCCAGTTCGGAAAGATGCTCTATACCTTCTTCGTCATCTTCCCAAAAGCTGAGAAACTTGCTTGGTTCTCCCCGGTTTGCCTGTAGTATCTGAGTATAAAAGAAGCATCGGAACTTCGAAAACGAAAATGTAAATACACTCATAGTAATTTCCAATGCAATGATAGCCTCAAGCAGAAGACAAGTTGGATCTTGTCATGACACAGCAGACCTCGGCGGGATAAGCGGTGGTGATCGTGGATGCGATGAATACTCTCTAAAAAAACTTGAGTGAACTGTTCCACTCAAGTTTGAGTGAAATGTACCTGTTCACTCAAACTTGAATTACTTTTCACTCAACTTGAGTTAAAACCACTCAACTGGAGTTGAAACCACTCAAGTTCACTCAACTTGAGTGGGATGAATTTCCACTCTTATGCTTGAGTGAATGTCACTCAAATTGAGCGCATTTAACTCAAGTTGAGTGAAAAGTAACTCGAGTTGAGTGAAAATCTCACTCAAGTATTGAGTGGGATGAATTTCCACTCTTACTTGAGTGAAATTTCACTCAACTTTTTTTAGAGAGTAGGGTACTAAATATCGACGTTATTATGAAGATAGTACGCTAAATTAAGTTTATATACGTAGGGAAATGCACACTAGTCCGAATCCAGTACAATTTTGCCGCAGATTTGAAGCCAGTAATACATGATAATATATTCTGATATTTCTGACTGGAATTCTGTCCCTACCAAAACATATTTATAGACTTAATTAACACGGAAGATTTTTAATTTCTTTGGCACCACAGTGTAACCCAAAATGTGGGTATTCTTAGTGAGGCTAACCAACTCACCAAATAGGTAAACTAATCCCTATCACCAAATAATAACATCTGACGTACCACCAACAAAATTTGTCAGAGATATAGGACACAGCTGGAATCACGTCTTTGAAGCATGTACCATGTTCTGAGGAGACGTCTCTACAAATGCTTTTTGATGCCATATCGTAGGCCACAATAAAATAGACATGACATATGAGCATATAGGCTGAAGTCTATGCTGTTTGGGTGGTCGAGTTATATTGGCTAAAGCGTATGACGTTTGTCGGGCAGGGCATATTGATTTAACTGTATGACGTTTAGGTGAGCAGAACCTATTTATTGAAGTGTATGCCGTTTGGGTATGCGGGGCATACTGATTGACGTGTATGCCTGTTGTGTGGGACGGCGCACATTGGTTGAAGTGCATGCTGCTTGAGTGGTTGGGTCATATTGGTTGAAGTGCATACCGTTTGGGTGATTGTGAAAAGGATATACTTACAGCCTCGAGAACCTCTGTACTATCAGTACTCAGACTGTCCAAGACGTCCTGGTTCATAAATGGGACCATGTCTTCTAGAGTAGAAGGTGGAGCTGTGGATGGAACGTTTACTCCGCTGACATTTTCAACTTCTCTTTCTCTTTCCTCTTTGTGAAATGTGGCACTAGTTTCTGAGACTTCATCACTCGCAATACCTTGATCGGTAGTCGAGCAAGGCGAATCTTGCTTCTCTGCCATTTCTGTTCAAACAAAACCTAGTTTTCGTGATAAGACAACAAGAATCAATTTCGAAAGAAACGTTTACTGGTGAGTGGTAGCATTAGCTCAAAATATGTTAATTTTATGAAATAATAATAATCATAACTGGAATGAAACCTACATGAATATATTCCTGTAAAAAATGTTTCAGTTCCCACAAGTTTTTTTAGACGTCGTAATATTCCATGAAATTGACCGAAACGTAATGACGCACGTCAACGCCCGTCGTCCCGTTGTTGCGCCTTCAGCGCCTTTACGCTTCGTCGTAATGCATTAAAACACTGTCGTAATTCCATAATGCGGACTAGGCCTTTGGTCTTTGAACCTTGATGAAGTGAAGACCCAGCCGAGAGAGACGTCATCGGTGGAAAGGACGTCGTGGCCCACAATGGTGCCACCTGGACTTGTAGGCGAAAAAGTGCACCGGGGTCCAGATGGCGCTACCATGCCCCATGACATCACTTCCGCCGATGACGTCACTTTTAGTGATGATATCACTTCCGGCAATGACATCATTTACAAAATAAAATTTACTGGCGAAGCGAACGCGTTTTTTTTCTGGGAATGCCGTCATACTGATGACCCCTCAGACAAATATAGTATTTCTAAAAACCTAACTTGAACCACAGGCTCAGTAGCTAGCAGGTCCCCCGCCAAGTGGCTGGTCTGGGAACTGGCTTCTCAAACACATAGGATATAATCACCATATATATTTTGTGTTGTGTTAGATTGCTGCTAAGAGTGTTGTCTTGTTGATGTGAATGAGATATAATAATTGTGAAGGATAACGTTGCAAAATTGTCTATGGAAGAAGAGGGACAGGTCGATGCAGAAATACAATCTGGTGGCATTATTTTGCACAAAAACGAGTCTTTCTTCTGAAATCCAAGCCATCTTACATGCCCAAGTTTAATGTCGATCGCCTTCACAACTTGGTTGGGGCGGAAGAAGGGACGAACGAGTAGCTGCTGATGTGAAGCCACTCAGCAAGCTTGAAGTGGATCGGTTGAATATTTCTCGAGATATCGCGTTCACAGCATGGTTGGAACGGTTGGAATCTAAGATGACCGATGCATGTAATAACCCTATCAAGTCATTTGTTGGAAAATTAACTATGTGACCATCAGATAGTACTAGACCCACGGGCTTATTAAAAGGTCGATTTGTTGGCGTGACAAATTTATTACGTCATTTGCACATGCAAATGTGAAGCAAAATTGTATCGCATATCTATGGAACACAGAGCTGTTAGTCATGTACAGAATGTAAAATTTTGTAATGGAGAGGTTATATACAATTTCTTTCCTGACTGCTCGAAGAAACCATTAAATTTTTTTTTTATGATTTCAACATTTGGTCCGCAGCATTCACGTTCTGTATGACTGTGGCAACCCTTGTTTTATTTTATTGTTGTTAAAATTAGGTCAATTTAAGATGGCTGCAATCAAAATGTTCTGAAATTAGAACAGTCCTGAGCTATTACATGAGGTATCCAATGAACATTTTGAGAAAGTTACGAAATTGAGCGTTTTCAACTGTTGCGAATGAAATAAAAATTACCTTAATCCAAGATGGCCGCTCTCCAATGGTAATGGTATTCGAACTACTGAGATGGATTTACCCAGTACATCTCCAGGGAACTTTTGGAGTGAAATGAATCAGCAGTTTTCAGTTTATCATTTATGGAAAAATGTAGTGCATGTGACACAAAGAAGGAAACACACGTGTAGATTGCTTCTACAATATTACCAATGTTTGTTCTTCGAGCAAGACAATAGCAGTATTCTCCGATTCTAATCGACTCCATAACTGAGCCCTCTGGCTGAACGTTCCCTTCATGGAGGACGAGATGACACGTCGCCTTGACAAACCAGTCATAGTAAGATGTAAACCGTTGGATGCCGAGTAGCATCTCATGCATCTGGTTCACCTACTCTTGCGTCAGTACCAGTGAAGAGGGCTTGATGAACTGGTCCAGATGTCGTATGCGGCCAGCAGGGAATCCCACGCCGGGAATTCGGCACAGGGTGTCCCAGGATAACATGAAGCCTGCTAGAGTAGATCCGACCGAAACACATTTCCTTGTAGAAGTAGTCGATAATCTTGTAACTGGTCTCGGGCTTTCGGGGACCAGAGAAGAAAATGCCACTAACTCAGCCGCCAACATCAAATTCCCGTTTTTGTAGAATTATCTTCTGGGAATGATGCTGCCATCATCCTTTCCTCTCTAGATTGGCGACGCATGATGTCTTGCCTGGACTCCGATAGAGACGTCGTCTGAAGGACTGTCACCCCGCAGTGCGATCGCTTTATCCTCTGGGTTGTAGTACTATCATCCTGCAGTGCGACCACTTTCTTCTCTCGGTTGTAGTGCCATCATCCCGGCCACTTCCTCTTCTGGGTTGGCATCACAAGATGTGTTCCCTGGACCCCAACAGGGATGACATCTGTAGGACTGTCATCCCACAGTGCGGTCACATTCTCCTGTGTGTAGTACTGTCATCCCGCTGTGCGATCACTTCTCCTCTGATTAATTGGCATCACATGCGTTGTCTGGACCCTGAAGGGATGGCGTCGGTAAGACTGTCATCCCGTGTTGCGATAACTCTCTCTCTCTGAGTTGCAGTAATATCATCCCGCGGTGCGATCAATTTTTCCTCTGAGTTGGCATCACCCCGACAGGGATGGCATCTGTAGGACTGTCATCCCACAGTGCCGTCCCTTTTTCCTGAGCGTAGTACAGTCATCCCGCAGAGCGTTAACTTTCTCCTCTGGTTAATTTGCATCCCATGATGTGTGGTAACTTTCTCCTCTCAGTTGCAGTAATATCATCCCGCGGTGTGGTCACTTTCTCCTCTGGATTGGCATCACATAATGTGTTTCTTGGACCCCAATAGGGCTGGCGTCTGTAGGACTGTCATCCTGCGGTGTGGTCACCTTCTCCTCTGCGTTGTTATACTGTCATACTGCGGCGCAGCCACTTTCTCCTCTGGGTTGGTGTCACACGATGTCTTGCTATGAGACTGCCATCATGTGGCTTGCATATGCTCATTAAGGGGGAACTGGGGGCATGGAATATCAATCCCCAATTTGACAGAACTTACATTCAGCCAGAGTAACCTGTATCTGGTTTCTAAGTTTATCTAGGTCACAAGCTGAACAGTGTACACTATATACCTGTACCAATCTCTAAGTAGAGGGGAATGTTCGAGTAACTCTTCATTCCTTAAAAAATAATGGCGCCTCGGCCCCGAAGCCTCGGCCCTAGTTTTTAAGGAGTGGGAAGTTACGAGGAAATTCCGGTACTTAAAACACGCCCACTGACAAAGACCACGGTTTAACGCCGACACTAGTTCAACTGTCAACACAGTAACGTGCTACAAGGGGTGAAGTCCTATATGTAACTCGACCCACCAAATTAAAGCTTGCTCTTCCGGCTGTGCCAGCCCAGGGATCTCGTGTGGGCAATTAAATTCATGTCGTGTTACATGAGGGAAGTGGGGATGAGTGAATAGGATTTAACGTCGCTTGTAACATTGCTTCAGTCATATCGCGACGAGCCAACTAAGCATCACCCAGCCAAGTTGCGTTCCTGCTACTTCAAAGAAGAAGTCTTTGAAGCTACCAGACACCCCCCATCCACCCCATAAACCACTGAGGACAGCACACAAGACACAGACAGAAAAGAACCTTGACATTGCGAAGATGATGAGCGCACTGCTGGGCAGACTGAGAGCCTACCCACTGACAGCTAGGCTGAACGCTCGGCAACTGATAGTCAGGCTACATCACAGGAAAGCCTGAGTGAGGAAGATGACGAACACACCCTTTGGGATCGTATTCTGACAGCTGCAATCGAGAACGGATAACTTGAATCCAAATGCGCCCATACACCAGGAAAACTGAGTGAATAGAATTTAACGTCGCTTTCAACAATATTTCAGCTATATCACGACGAACCAACTAAGCACTACCCAGCCCAGTTGTGTTCCTGCTACTTCAAAGAAGAAATCTTTGACGCAGCATGGAGCCAGACACCATCCATCCACCCTATAAAACACGGAGGACAGCGCACAAGACACAGACAGGACGCCTACATGGTGCAATAAAGCCAAGTGATATTACAGTGCTAGATATCACATTATCAAGTTCCTGTTGCTTCTCAGCAAAATGCATTGAAGCAACAGAAACCGGGTAATTTAACTGTATTGTGATCTGAACCTGTCATTTAGTTGCCATGGATGTACACTGCATCACAGGATAGAAGTGATATAAAACATCATCAGGTTTCAACCCTTTTAGTAGAACACCACGGAAGACACGTTTAGACCCAGACTGCATGGGAGACAACTCCCGTTTCAAATCGCAACTGATAATATGCAAATCATTTATCCCATCATTAACGTGGCATGTGTCTCTGCCATGTATAGAAATGCTTTACAAGCATATTCCCCCAATAGCTTAGTAATCTTATGTCATTTATAAGTGCTATCACTAATGCATGTGTTTCTCTTGAAGCAGTTATAGGCTCTAGCTAGCTCAACTCTCCATTCTATAGGGGGGAATGTCCGATTAACTCCATTCCTTAAAACTAATGATGCACAGAAAACATACTTTAAAGCATGGCCTCGTTGATTTCTTACACACGCTAAATGGTAATAAATGACACAAAACATCCAAAAACATTACCAGACTCAATTTATCAAGTGGCTGGACCTTGGTGGTGTAAATATAATGTAGCAAACTTGAACAATTTGATTATTTTTATCATTGGATGGAGAAGAACAACCCTGCATGACAAAATCTTTGGACCTGGTAGATCCCTAAAGGCCCGAACGACGGAGTATATATAGAATGCAAGTTTGTATTCAGAACAAATACCTGTGTGGCCCCACGCCGACCAAGCACTTCATTCTCCAACATATTTACAAATCACCAAACTAAAGTCTGTCCATTTTAATTAGTCGTCTATTTTGAAGCTTATCAAAATCAGTGGCACCCACTTTTTTTGCAGCGTGTATAACAAACTGACTCCAATTACTCCGTACTACTGATAGTATATCACGTTTGAAATAACTTGGTAATTCTCCCTATATAAAAGTCCAGTACTCTAGACTAGTTTCATGTAACGGCAAACGTCATAATGTGCACTGATACAAAGGTCAATAGTGCCCTGTACGGTCATCGAGGTGTGTGGGGCTTATCAATCGGCAATTTCACCGGGCATGGAATTTAAGCGACACATTCACGGACCGCCGGTTATTACTTTATACGGCATCAATAAACTTTGTGAACTCGAATACATTATGACGTTTCCCTACGTAATTCAGTCCCGGTACAACGGTACTGGAGTTTTATCTGGAGATAATTACAAAGGGATTTCAAGCGTGATGTATTTTACCAAAACAGGTATCACAGAGTAAATGGTGATCATTTTTACCGTTCAGTTTGTTATAAATGTTGAAAAAATGGAAAATTTCATGCAGAATTAACTATTGAAAAACTAGCTCCAAGGACTAGCTTCAAAGTAGACGACTAATTAAAATAAACAGACCTTACAATCACAACGATGTGTACAGAGGGCAAGCCTCGGCGACGAAATGATCAACACACGTCACGATAATGTGTTAATGCGTTACCATATGCGTTAAGACGAGTGTTTATTCGTTAAGACGAGTATTTAGGCATAACGACGAGCATTGGTGCATGCACGTCACATTGCGGTTAGTGTTAATTCCATGGGATATCACGTGATCATTCAGTCTAATCAGAGCTTCTGGGCTAGCGTTAAGATATATTGTTTCTTTGTGATACTTGTTAAGACTATAATACCAACCCTACCCGACATGCCCGAAGGACGTGCAGTCGACATCTATAGTCAACACTGTTTAAGCCTTAAGTGCGGACGGATGTTTACCAGACACTACGATGTGATGCGGAACCAGAGAAATATACAGGAGTACAAAGATACTGAGTGACTAGAAGTCCATGAGTCCACGTCCTCACTAGAACCAGGAGTCCACTTGAGACTGAATACTGTTCGTGGAGAATGCCACCGCCAATTCCAGCCAATTATCAAAGCAACATCCTTAGCTAATAAGACCACTTGTTTTACGCGACCATGGCATGTTATTATGTAAAAATATATTTGTTTATATGGGAGTGGGCGAAACGCAATCGTGAAGATTTGGCTCTGGCTCAAAAGAACCTTGACATTGCGAAGATGATGAGCCCACTGCTGGGCAGACTGAGAGCCTACCCACTGACAGCTATAGACTGGACGCTCGGCAACTGATAATCAGGCTACATCACAGGAAAGCCTGGTTGAGGAAGTTGAGGAACACACCTTTTGTGATCGTATTGTGACAGCTGCAATCGAGAACGCCGGGCAGGATAACTTGAATCCAAATGCGCCCATACATCAGGAAAACAGCCATGGTGATTTACGAATGATATAGCCTGCTGACGCTTGAAACGAAAGGCGATACCATGAAGACCAAGCTTCACTTGAAGGAGGAAATGGGTTTAGCACCCACAAAGGCTATGAAAAACATGCGATCAAAATGCGAACAACAGTTTCAGGTTATGTTGCCAATACAGTATCCTGGACTGCCTAATAAAGACGCGTAGGAATAGACCAGAGCGAATGGATGGCCATTGAGCATAAAGAAGACAAAACATGGCCGAAAATTGACGCAATGCAAGGGCAGTTTTTCAAAGGATGGTTTCCATATTGTACAAGAGCGAACATGGCCAAAGAATGAACTTTCTCAAATGGCGGCTTCTGATTTGACAATACACGGACATACAAGAATTGTAAATACACCGATAGCGGCTCCTACATCTTGGTTGTATTGTGTCGAGGGGATAATAAAATGTGTAACATCGTTTTTGATTTTCTATCACTGGCCTAGCCGATCTGAATAGTGCTTAGCATGGATGATGCTAAATATAGGTGTACATGTGTGTAGGGGGGCTTACTGATCAGCGTTTGGGTGTCACTGCATTAAGATGGGCGTTGGGCATGCCTCACCCACATAATGGTAGCTAACTCATTCACTCACTTACTCATTCAACCACTCACTCAATCCTACCTCTCATTCAATCTGTGCTCAGTACCCTACAGGGTAGGGAAGTCCATCATCCTAGACAGACCAATCATGCCCTACCCACAACATCAGCATTCCAGACTTCAGGGGTATCGGGTTTTCTCTGAAAACAGTCAGGTTCCTATATCTCCAAGGTCCACTAGTAGCTCCTAGGGGCTAGTGTAATGCAATCTAGAGGTAGTATCCAGGGCACAAACGAGCTATTCTGTGCTTTCTCTACTACTTCCAGAGTGCACAATTACATCATGACGGCACCACCCCGCCGTAGTTTACACCACGGGAGCTTTAGTATGACACACTGCATGACCCATTTAGACGATGATGTCACCCCAATCATAGTCTACACCAGCACAATTTTCAATATGACAACCTGCACAATCCATTTGGGACCAGAAATGACCCCTCAATCGCTCGCTCACAGCCCTGAACCGTCCTATTTCGCTACTATGCCTCAACTGTGCATGTGCACCATGAAGTCATTTGCAGTTCAAACCATTCGTGCATGTAGTCCACATCATGGGGCTTAAAGAGGACACCCTGTACGGCTCATTGGGACCACGTACGATTCATCAACAGTTAAAACAATCCCCTATGCATCTTCAACATGCCATCTTTTGCTACTACAACTTGCTACACCATGACATCCGATCGTTTCCAGTCTAAACCACCCCAGTGGTAACAACTCTTGCTCTATTACACTCCACGACAGGAACATGCCCGCACGTATAGGCCAGTGCGGGGAATTTCTGATTGGCAGTGGAGTGCAGTCAATCCACAGCCTGAATCGAGGAGTCGAGACCCTGACCATTTTGCCACAGGCTAGGTTATGTAGACCAATTGTACAGTGCATGGAATCTGGTGTTCTGCTCCCCCCCCCCCCAACCAATCAAGTGACAGGAATTGATCAAGCACTGGACGAGATCGGAAGTCACGTGAAATCATCCCAGATGCCTTCCATTCCCTAAGGTTATTCTGCTCTCTCAACTCGACCCTTCACCACATAAAAGATATGCTGCACAATTTGTCCATTCCCATCCACTGCATTATACCATTGAAGGCACAAGTTGCCCAATGCCGTGTATATTATACCATTTGAAAGCATGAAGCTTTTTATCCAGTTTTTGCGGGGTAACGGTAACCCGGTCAGCCTATGTTTATGACAACTGTGCCAATAAAACAAAAGCCAACTGAACAGACTTGGGAAGAAAGGAATTGACAACATCAGTACTAAAACTTCTCCTTGCCATGGGGCGGTCTACTTGCTGCAGGTTTCCAGTGAGTGCTTGCCAATATACCAAAACACTGAATATTTCCTGATTTAAGATGGTCAGAACAAAATGATTGCAAGCAATATGTTTTTCTATTCACAGTTGTCTTCTCTATAAAAGTTCATTTGTTGTGGATCAACTGAAAATAGAAGATTCTTTCAGAATTTGAAATGTTAGCAGTACAGCAGTTGATGGGTAAAACTTACAGGTCCATACATGTACTTCATGGATTTAAGGATCACAAGATCATGCATACAATAACCAAGTCTGAGGAGGACAATGGGTCTAGACCCAGGGCTTTTCAATTAAGCAAAGGCTTGGACAATGCATCCTTACACCAAGTATCGACCCACTTATAAGAGCACTGACCGTATGGAAATGCTCTCCAATAAAGTTCACCATGTACACACAAGAATGGAGATTGAAAAATGTCTTTAATGATAATTGTTGAATACAAGTAGATAAGCAGGAATAAATACTGGCATTAATGTAGCCATGGTAAATGAAAACAAGAAATACAACACTGAACAAATTCCTGTAAGTCCATTAAATATTTTAGTCCACATATTCAAACTCTCATGACAAAGAGACTCCGTTGCTACTGAAAACATCTCCATGTAGTAGATTGCTCAAGCTGTACGGTATGTTAATTCATACAATGGTTGGACTTATCACTTTACAAGAGAAAAAACTCACACTAACCACAAACGAGCTGCGACATTTATATCTTAGGCATGTACAAGATCCTTCCTCCCTGTCCATTCTCTCAAGAACAAGAAACTATTTACCAATACTGCGACTATACCGGAACTGGGGTACTCAACCATGCTATAAAATACAAGCAGTTACATGCATATATGTGCAGACCAACAAACAAACACGAAGTCATTCCCTACATTGTGACCTTCAATTTTTCCCTTGTTAATATTGTGGAATACTATTGACATCTTGGAAAAGCACAGTTTTATAGCATTCATCAACACTTGTTCAATGCGGTATTGAATGTAATTCATATGTGCGTTTAACAATCAGGCAGGCTATTTGAGGAGTTTACTTGATAGTCTCTTATTGAACAGTATCAGATTAAAACTGCTGATACCTTCCTGTGTTCTTCAAATAATGCTGGTTAATATCATGGCATAACACTGACATCTTGGCAAAATACAATTTGATACCATTCACAAACACTTGTTCATTAAGTCCTTGTATTCCATGTAATTCATGTGTTGGTAACTCTCAGACAGTCTACATGTAGTTTTGGTGTTCACTTAACAGTCTCAATATTGGGCAATCTCAGAATAAAACGGCTGACACCTTCCGGTGTTCTTTAAATTATACTGGTTAACTCTGTTAATATAATACATATATGTCTGTGAATTGTCCACCAACTGTATTGTGATGATTCCTACACCATGGCATGAGACAGCTTAAAGTAATGTCCAGTAACAAGCTTGTTCACTCACAACTCAACGATCATCATGGACACTGCTTCAACAGGCTTTGAAAAACTCAGCTGTACAGGTGTATCAGTGCTGGTTTAGTATTACAAAAGGTGAACAAGTATCCTTTCCAACATGTCCAAAGATCTGAGCGTAATAATACATAGAACTGTTGAACCTTACCTGAAAACATCCTCATAAAAGACTGAAATGTTTGAAATAATAAAGTTTTACACTTCCTTATCATGCTTATGTACTGATAGGTCGTTAAACAGTGAATCACTGTTCAGTTTACACTGCACACTTTCAACTTTACCCATGATAGGTGACTTGTTCAGTGACTGTGTTCTCATTTACTCAGTGTGAGCAGTCAGAATCTCCGCTATGGCTCTCTTTGCCTTCAGCCATTCCGTGATGTTGCCGGCGGTGAAATCATCGCAGTAAAGCTTGAACTCGTCAGTGCATCCAGGGCAAAGGAAGGGACAGTCACTGTCACCGTTGAAGTCGCTGCAGAGAAGATGACACCACCCCTGACACGAATCGCACTGCAGCCAGCTAACCATGGAGGTGTCAAATAGCCCCTGTGGGGTTGCCTTTCTACAAACAAGGCATCGGACTTCCCCATCATCATCCTCTTCTTCTTCCACATTGGCAGTATGAATTTCATCCTCCTGGTCGACAGCGGCATCCGATACATCCTCTGGGGGTTCAGACTTCATCTCCCCGACAAACTCATCAGATTGACCCGGTGATTCATCGAGAGACTCACTCATTTGAGCTGGGCGTCGTGAGGAATATGTTGTATGGTCTGCAGTCGATGCCACAAAAGATGTGGAGGGAACAGGAGCTTCCATATCAGAATCTGAGCCTGTGTCGGTATCAAAATCCTTCATGACCTTGGGCTTCCTTTGTCGTTTTGATGCAGTCGCAGCTGGTCTTCCTCGTTTTCTTTTCAATGCTCTCTTAGCTTGGGCAGTAATTTTTCTGTCAGAAGGGCCGGCGGTCAAGTATTTAGAAACCAGTAACTGGGAGAGTGTATCTGAAGCGGATTGCATGCTGGTGGAGTTGTAGGACGTCACATAAAAGGTGGCCACACGGGATTTGGCAATGCCCTCCGGGTTGAAGGGACAGGTTCCAGTTTGCCTGAAGAAACTGATCAAATTCTCACTCGACATGCATTTGATGTATGCATTGCCAGCATACCTGCACATATCGCTCTTGATAATGGCCTTCTCTGGTTGGATGAGCAGAGATTTATGGCACTCCTGCTCGCAGAATCTCTTCATGTGACCTAGACAGCCGATATCCTCAACTTGATAGGCGTAGCCCATCTTCGGGGGCAAAGGGAAGAGTATTACATGATGTTCTTTGGCCCACTCAATACTGGAACTGATGTGCCTTTTTTCGCGATTGAAGAGCAAGAGGACAGGCTCCTCTGCAGTACAGCCCACATCAGCATCCTTGATGAAGTGAGAGGTTATATAGTCCTGAAAAATGTCCTTGTCAGACCAAACATCGTGGGCATCACGGAATCTGATCAGTGACCCGGGAAGGGCATTCTTTGTAACTTTAAGGTCGGTACTCTCCAGATTAGGGTCCGGGTGTTCAGGGAACACGAAATAAGGAGGAAGAGCATTACCCAAGGCATTGCCGGCTCCAATAGCAGAAATGCAGGAGCTGTTACCTTTGTGTGAGTACATCATACATCGTTTGTGCTCCTGGGCAAGGAAGCAGTCATCGACCGTATAGATACGGCTGGGTTTATCGAAAATATTATGTTCATCAAGAACGGTATTCAATTCTTCGAAGTAGCACTGAAGGGTTTCTTGGTCGGTTTGAGAGCTTTCGCTGGTTTTCTTTGCCGGAGGGTCGCGACTTTTCACCACACAGACCAGCGGCCATCGCTTCCGAAAGCGTCGATACCAGCTCCTGTTGAGAACCCTGCCCGGCTCGATGATGCCCAGGTGGACGGCCAGCTCTGTGGCAAGTTTGAAAATGTCTGTTCTTGTGTAACCATACCCAATACTGGCCATGTAACTGATGTGATCAACCAGGTTCATTTCTTGTTCCATAGACAGAAGGGATGCTGGGCCAGGCCTCAACGTTCCCATGTCCACCTTACCATGGATGCGATCTCGAAGTGTCGTCACGGGAACCCCACACAGCTGAGCAGCCTTCTGCACAGGGACATTTTTCTCTTTCACCATCTTATATGCACTCATAAGATCAGTCAGTGAGTAGTTCCTATAGCACTTCCTGGAGCCTTTCACCTGAAATGATATTTTACAGCATCAATTAAAATACATGTATCACCAAATATTATTTATCAAATTAGACTACATGGATATAATTCTGATAAAACTCAATGGAAAACAATACACACATAGTAATAATTGATGAAAATACTACTATACAAAAGAAAAAAACAATTTACACAAGTTCGAAATACAGATACATGTACATGTATGGGGGCAATTCCACAGAATCTTATATTACAGGTACAATTTTGCTATATTCTAATTGCTTATGGTTATGCTACTCAACCATTAATTTGAATTTTGTGCAGATCCTCCACAATGTGTGAAATGTTAGTGTTGATGGTGAGCTTTGTTTGACAAAAAAGCTATAAAAAAAAATCATACAATTATAGAATTGACAGGTGATTGATTCAGTGTATACTACATTGACCAATGGTACTCCTAAGGTCAGGAAGTGTTTTAAAAGCAGGATATTTGGCTAAGAGCTGCATGAACATCCGTAGTTTCCTGGGGTTAAATCTGAGATTTGTTTAGAGTTGGTAGAGATATCCCGCAATGAGTCTACTGTCATTCTCAGCTGGATTCAATTGTAATACATGTAAGGTATGAATAAATTTAACTCATATGGAGAAATATGAACATGTTTGCATGGATAACTGTTAACCTTGAATTCTGGTATCGCTGCTTATAACATGTATAAGTTATAATTAAATATGCATACACGCATGTGTGCTCTTGAGAAGAAACAAGTCATATGCACAGAAGCATGTGTGCTCTTGAAAAGAAACAAGTCACATGATAATGATAGTAAATCTCAGTTTGTTAATGGTAGCACGTAACCGTGATTGGATAAGAGTTTAGGTTAATTAGTTTGTTTATTTGATTGTATTCAAAAATGAAGGAACTTGTTTGTCTTCATACTTTAACATTTGTCTCCCTTGAACATTTTGAATATTTACTGTTCAATGTTCAACTGAGAACTATTTCTATGTTGTCATTGGATTGTCAGTTCGTTGCATGTCATTGTCTGTCAACGGATAAACACCATATATTATTTCAAACAGCATCAAGTCTTAAATGGAGAATCTTCAGAGGCAACCTGAAGTGGGATCTGGCATCGTTCTCAGTAAGGTTTAATGCGTGGACCCTTCAGGCATGTCAGGTGAGACGTCACAAGCCCAGCCCCGGTAGAAATTTACACCTGTTTACCTGTCCCTTATGAAAGGCCAAATGTTCAAATAATCAGAAACTCACAGTTATTGAACGAAAACCTAAGTTTTCTAATAGATAACTTAAGTTATCAAAGAGAAAACCATGGTTTTCGAATAGAGAACTCAAGTAACGGTTGAAAACCCAGGTTATCTACCTGACAACCCCGAGTTTCTCTTTCTGTAACCTCAAGTTTCTATTTCACAAATAGTCCATAGATAACCTAAGTTATCAAAATGAAAACCTAGGTTTTCAAATTGATAACTTAAGTTAACAGTCAAAAACCTATGGTATCTAGCAGACAACCCTGAGTTTCTCTTTCAACTTCAAGTTTCTATTTTGTTTTGGACATTCGTGTAGAAAACCTAAGTTATCAATTGATAACCTAGGTTTTTCAAATTGATGGTTGTCGTAAAGTGAAACTCGACTTTCTAACTTAGAGTTTCGATATCTGAGTACCCTGAGTTTCGCACCCTTTTCCTGTTGGTGATCTACCAGAAATAAAGACAGAACCATGTGGCGAAATGAATTACATAGAATCAAACTGCTCACACTGATAAGTGAGATGACGTATTCTAAAATAAAGGGTACCTCCCATCTACCGTTTTCATCTGTCATCCATGACAAACTCAAATATTTGTTTTTAATTTTCGTTTGTAGAAGCTAATAATTCCTAACTGTATACAATTATCACAAAAAACTTCCAATCGATTGAAAAAATAATGAAATATCAAAGCAAAATTCATTCATGTGAATTTTGAGAACAATAATAAGGTGTAGCTAACGTCATTCTGTCAAAATGATGTTTGGTGTTCATTAACAATCCATTAAACATTTCAACTTTATTTGAATCCTATGGGATATTCAAATTACTCATTTTGAAATCCACTGCCTGTCACAGGTGTGCTTTGAAATCTAAGAGGATGACATTAAATGAAAATGACGTTAGCAACACAAATGACGTTAGCAACATTTTTCCTGGTCCTCAAAAGTATGTTTACTCATCACAAGATTTGGTATTTTTTGCTGTACCAGCTTTTTTGCAATTTGCACTCTTATCCCTACCATTTTTAAGACCCTATGTATGTTTTTTAGACTACAAAACAGTGTTTGAATTTCCCTAACGTCATCTACCTTGACAGATGTGACGTTAGCAACAGTTTTATTTCACTTTCATAACTTATTATTCCCATCTGCCCTAATCTTTTTTCTAGCTTGATGAGTCAGAAGTGGTCAGTTAATGAAAAATATGTAAGGGTTATATCTGACTCATTTTTATTTTTGGAGGTCATCATCATTTCAAATGTTGCTAACGTCATTTCTGATATGACAGATGAAATAATGACAGATTTTGGTACCCTTTATAATAGAATCTGCCAACATTCACTGCTGGTATTAATTGCTTTTGACCCAGAGACATCATGTGTGTATTAGCAAAGTATTTGCAGAAATAGTTATCTACATATACCAAATGTGCTTTGCTGGCATGAATTACACTGACCTGTCTAGCTGATGTGGCCAGTCAGCTTGACCGGATAGTTGAATTTCAACAACATTATTTCTCCAATTCTGCATACAGCTATTAATCGGAGTACCATTACATGTACCCAGTGCTTGTATAAACTAGGCTCGGTCATACACGATTATATACCCATTTCTAATTAAATACATAATCCCTGTTAACTGTTTGTTGAATACATGTTGATTGTGTGGTTTTGTCTGACATTTTGATCAGTCAAAATGCGGGAAAGGGCACGAAAACCAGGGTAACCGGATATTGAAACTGGAAGTTACGAAGTCGAGTTTCACTTTACGACAACCGCGAAGACCTAAGTTATCGATTGATAACTTAAGTTTTCTGGAAGAGTGTCCAAAATAAAAAAGAAACTTGAGGTTGAAAGAGAAACTCTGTTAGAAAACTGGTTTTCGGTACGATGACAGAGTTTCTGATTATTTGGACTTCCTTAGTCCCCAACAAATAATTTTTGAAAGAGACAGGTAGAGATATAAAGTACCTGTCTCCAGTGACATATAGCCAATAATTCTTTTTTTTCCAAAATTCATTCAAAACAGCTGCTGCATGTAATTAGTGCATGAAAACAAGGTATCATTAATTTGTTGGTAGCTTGCAACATGTAGATTAATTTGTCACTTGACAATTTCAATAATTGCAATTCTTAAAGGTGACGGGTAAACTTTCTGATCACTATTTCGACCCCTGCAAGCCCCATAGTCCTGTAATGGCGAGGTTAACAGGATAATTGTTTATTTTTTACAAAAAATTATGTCTTTCAGATAATGTGTTTCATCGAAAGGTAGGTTGGTCATGTTAGTATTTTTTCTATTTTTTTTCTTTTTCAGCATATATGTACTGTTTGCAATAATAGACTTTCAAACTGAAGATTTGAAATTTGCTAGTTTTACTAGATGTATAGCTGGGTTTACTTGTATCTACTCTGTTAAATGCATTCATGTAACACCTCAGAAAAGTTAATTGTTGAGGATTGGAAAGAGTTATAGAAAAAGTTATTGGAAATTCCGAGCATAAAAAAATAAAATAAAATAAAAAATAAAATCCTACTCCAAAATTGGCCAATTATTTTGGGTAGAGAGGGTTACCTGTACAGACACAAACTTTTTTATGTGTGTCCTTATGATATGTATGAGTGTGCATGAGTTGCCTGGCATTATTCATGGAGCTTGAAAAAGATATTCAATAATTCAATGATTCAACCTTCACACAGAACTGAACATTACTCAGTCATTGACCATGTTGACTTGTATCACCAGGGATATGTCATATTTTCACTATTTAACTGTCCATTATTCAGATATGTCAGAGGTTTTTAGATGAACAACAGATTCCTTGTATTTTAGTGACCCTTACATGTATCATGCTTCAGTATTGTACATTGAGTTACCATTTGTGTTCAGTACAGTAAGATTTATTACTTTCTGATTATTATCTTCCATCTTGTTAGTGTGAGAAAACAGAGCTTCTTACATGTCTTATCACCATTAATTTAACATTTAGAGATACCGGATGATCCATAGTGATGGGACACTAGCACGAGTTATTAGAATGCATCAGTAAGTAAACAGTAACATGAGTAACCATAAAATTGCCTTAATTACTTCAGATGGATTGCAGATAAAACCAGGCAAAAATACTGCATAAATATTGTAATAATTTCAAACTTTATAAAATATACTGATGTCAATATCTTCAATGATAATGAAATCCTAGTTTTTAACCTCACTGTGGCAATCTTTGGGCAAAAATGGATTTTGACGTTTACATGAAAAGTTTGCCTCATTTTGTACGGCCCTCAAGAGTTTTCACTGTCTTCTTAATTTGTTATGTGATCTTAATACTTGGTAATACAGGGTAAACTCATGTTATATTTAGCCGAACAGGCAGGAGTATAATATTCACATTGAACGTTGCCGAGATAAGCTTGTAGTTCTATTTATTGTTTTCTACAATACAATGGTATACCGTGAAAAAGGAAAACATTTTGGTTAACTATCATTCCAGGTACATAAGAACAACATTGAAATCAGAAGTTGCTCAGATTTGCATCTGTCGAAGCTGAAAGTAGTGCTCATTCAAATGACTGACATTTTTGTTTGACACTAAATTCACGTATCAATAACATAATATCCTGAGTGGGAAAAGTCACCTAAATACAACTTTCGTTTTTCAAAATCATTTCCACGATCTCATGGGATTGCCTCATGGTGAAAATCATCTTCACAAGTCCAGGTAAATCCTAAATCCTCGCAGAGGGTTTACCTAGACATTTTTGGTGGTTCGAATGAGTTTCGAGTCGATGCCTCTATTATACAGTCTCGTAATACATTTCCTCCCCCGTGCTTGTTTTGAATTGTCGGTATCCCAAGCCTGCGGTTTTTGCTTTGACTTCCGATGTCGATTTCACCTTGACATCAAAACAGTTTGGCCCGCGATGAAATTCAAACCTGTCACATCTCTTACCTCGCAGTGGAAAGGCCTAATCAACTACAGCTTAGTGCGTTCACTGATTGGGTTGATTTAGAGGAAACCCCTTGATCTATTTATATCCAAAACTTGTATGGGTAACTATAACCAAGCCAATGTATCGATCCTAACAGATCGATCAATACACTGGCTCGCGAGGATGGGTGAAAATGGGCCATTCTATTAATTATGTGTGAGGACATTGAGAGACATAATTTTGAGGTTCTGTGGTCTGGGTAATGCAACTGATGGTACATGGACTCATGAGTTGCACACCTAACCAGATGTTTGCAAATTTAAGTGTGTCCAAAAAAAAACTAGAGGCCACGGCCACACTTGATCCCATCGGCCTAGTGTGAACTTGCCATCCCTTTCACATGAGCAATATAAATCTCTGGTATAGACAGATGAAGGACATTCAATAAGGGGAAACAGAAGTAGTTGGGGGGAAAAACAGTCATGTTTATTTGTATGGAAAGTTGGCTAGAGACCACTAGATTTAAAAGGGGCGGGCACCCACCAACCACCCGCTCTGACATGTCTGATAAGAGGAGCATTAAAGTGGCTCTCAATTATGTGTAAGGAAATGTTCACATGTATTGTTGGTTAATGTAAAATGTTAAAGGCATAGTACGATAGGCCCAGGCGTATTATACAGACAAGGGACATATTTACCAAATACAAAAACATGGGTCTGTGCCTGATAAATTGAAACCTTTTGGGGTTGCAATTATCCCAATATTGCAGACAACACACAAATTTCAGCTTCTGCCAAGATATATTGGAGATATATACATGTATGCTCAAAGACAATATATCATGGGCGTCGCTAGGATTTTTCAAAGGGGGGTCGATTATCATAGCACTTGACGCGAGGGTCCAGGGGCAGCCTAGGCCCCGGAAGCTCCGGGGTCCTAGATCGCCGGAGATGCGTTCTAAGCGTTTTCCCGGAATTAAATCTGAACATAATGTATGCAGATTTGGGGTTATATTATACAGCTCTGCGACAATAGATGACTTGAGATGCATTCTGCGCGATTTCCGACAATTAAACTAACACGTCATTTGTCAAATATGAGTAATATATTTTATTCTCTTGTTATCTTGAAAACACAATAATAATGCTTTGGGCCGATATACCTCGTAGGCTAACCCAGTGGCGTCGGAACGTAATTGAAAGTGGGGGACCACTATCAATGACTATCACAGCCCAACAGGTGGGGGTCCAGGGGCCGCCAAGGCCCCGGAAGCACCGGGGTCCTAGATTGCCGGAGATGCGTTCTGAACGTTTTTCCGGAAATAAAACTGATCATACTGCATGCACATTTATGATTCTATTTTCACGATTTTTTTTTCTCGCAATTATAAGCATGCATCGATATTGAAAACATCGCACCTCATGCCTTCATCCATTTGATATCTAGTTATATTTTAAACATACAAAACGATGACTTATAGTTCTTGGGAGGGAAACCAATATGCCTACAGATACGATTCATTCACACAAAGATAAAACAAGGAAATCCTCACAGCCCAACAGGCGAGGGTCCACGAGCCGTTTAGGCCCCGGAAGCTCCGAAGTTCCAGATCTCCAGAGACGCGTTCTAAGAGTTTTCCCAGAAATAAATTCGAACGTAATGTATGCAGATTTATGGTTCTATTTTCACGTATGTTTCGCATTTATAAGCACTCATCGATATTGAAAAAATCATACTTCATGCCTGAATCCATTTGACTGTTTAGTTATATTTACCTTTACATCATGGAACATTAGAACCAATATGATAGCGATTCATTTACACAAAGCTAAAATGAGCGATCCTCATAGCCTGACAGGCGAGGGTCCAGGGGCCGCCTAGGCCCCGGAAGCTCCGGGGTCTCCGGTTGCCGGAGATGCGTTTTACCCGTTTTCCCGGAAACAAATCTGAACACAATGTATATAGATTCATGGTTCTATTTTCACATTTGTTTCGCATATAAAACCCGCATCGATATTGAAGAATATGCCGGACTCCATTTGACTTCCTGGTTTGACACAAACAAAACGGGCCTATAACACACCACTACACGTCCTGGCACTCTATCTGTAATTTTTATGTGGGGACATGGTCAGTTAGGGATGCTGAAAAGTGGGTGGCAAAAAGATATTTGGGCCCCCCTAAATCAAAATCCGACGCCACTGTAACCATGTTAAAATGGTTAAAACTAAACATCATCTAAACATCATCATTTTTGCTGAAAATATCACAATAATATTGTGTAGAATGTCAAACGGTGTATCATGGACTATATCTCGTGGCCATGGTGAGATACTGACTAGAAAAATGAAACTAATATCACTCATTAAAACGTGGCCATGGTAAAATACTGACTAGAAAAAAAATTAAACTGATATATTTTTTCCTGATATGAAATATCACGAATTTAGTATAGCCTTCAGCAAAGCTTATGCATATACAGCTTTCAGTTTATTGCCCGTTTTGCACTTCGCCAACGGTAGACCGAGGCTGCCGACGCTTCATTATCAAATCCACACGCATCGAGCAGAAGGAAAAAAACACACGAGTTAGTGTTAATGATTAATTGAATAGTAAATTCGCCAGCTTTATTTGTCGAGGGTTCCCCTGCTGTATCCGTCGAGGGTGGAGTCTCATGAACAGAGCTACAGCTCTTTCATAATCAACTTTATGACCATAAAATGGAAAGTCGTGGTAAACCCATTGTTGAGCGAACTGACGCATCACTACTGGAACGGAGCATGCTTACGAGCCTGGAGACGGACATTTTTTATTTATTTCTTCTCCCTTTTGCTTTTTTTGTTTTGTTTTGTTTTGCTTCTGTGTTTTTTTTGTTTTTTTTGGCGCGTCCAAGGGGGGGTCGTTCGCACCTGATGACCCCCCCTAACGACGCCCCTGTATATGAGGGTCGGGTGAGGGCTAGTTTGGGAGATAGAGGGTGCGGCTCGGCGACCTGGGGATGGGGGCATGCTCTCCTTGAGGGTAGTGGTAGGTGTGCGGACATGAAAGCAATAGAAAGCTCCCTGTACATGAAACAACCACACTGACAACTGCATGCCATCATCTGTCAGTCCGAAGAAACACAAGGTGGAATCAATTCAATTCAGGAAATTGATCATATGCACAGTGTGCAACCAAACTTTAGGAACTCAGTTGTAATGAAAGCTCATGTGAAACACGGGCGAAGAGCATTTCCCCAGATAATTTTGTAACACATAATTTGGTACTCACAGGGCTTTAGATCTCCCCAATTTGGGCACACCCGGTGGCAATTTTTTTTAGGATGGGACAGAGGGTGGGGAACAGAACCCTGGAGGATGAGTAATCAGAAATCATCCCTGGTAGAAGTGTCTCTGAGAAGAAATTTCTTCACCAATGGGAGAAACCGAGTGTGAGGCAACATCAACTTTATTTTGCGTTTCATGAGCCCACCAACATTAAACAAGAGCCCAAGGGGCTTCAATATACGCCCGTATATCTGGAATTACATTGGTTCAAATTTCAAGGTTTTTTAATAGCCTTGATTCCAATTGATCTAGCAATCCAGAGAAAGGTCTACAATTTTTTGCTTATGAGAATGTAACAAATATCACATCTTATATTGAATGATAAACTAAAATGAGCTTAACTCTTGGTAACTAGTTGACCTTGAAGCAAGAGCTGAGAGCTCACATATCCCACACTGAAATCGACAATAGTCAAACACAAGAAAATAGTAGTTTTCCTGCAAATGGATTCCTTTCAGACGAGAGAATTTTTCATGAAGGAAGAAGAAAGTGATGAAGTAAACCTTTGTTCTTGAGTTAATAAACAGGTGTGAAGTTCATAAAGGACTCCTCTCCCCGTTAAATTAGTAAATGTATGGTTTTTATTTCACAACAGTTTAACTAAATGAAGCGTTTCAAACATGGGAGACAACTCCACAGGGCAATACCATATAAATGCAGGGGAAAGAATTTCGAATACTCCAACAATATTCCAACACATTTAGTCAGCTAAGCTTGATTCAGTTTTGGGGGACTGCAACCTAGACCTTTGACAAATTGATGTCATATGTATGGCTCCACTTTGCCATGCGAGTAAGGTATACTCAAAGTTTGGTACCAATCCATACCTTGAAACTAGGCTATCGCATGGACAACAAATGTTAATGGATGAATGGACAGAACGCAACATCGCATTACACGACCTCGTCTTCAACAGGCATATGAAAATGTGACTTTTAATGATTTCTTGATTTTGGGGTCACAGTGACCTTGACCTTTGACCGTAGTCGGTGATAATAGCTCCACGGTGAGCTAATGTTGTAGTTATAAAAAATCGACTCTAAATAAAGTACTTATCTTATCTTATCTTATCCTTGACCTCAATTTTGGTACACAACACATCGTCTTCTCTCAATCTATCAATGCACACAAAAAATCATGATTTTTAATGATTTCCTGATTTTGGGGTCAGTGACCTTGACCTTTGACATTGGCCTAAATTTTGGTACATGACAAACCGTCTCCCCTCAATTTCTCAATGGACACAAAAAATCATGATTTTTAACAATTTCACGATTTTTGGGTCACAGTGACCTTGACCTTTGACCTTGACCTACATTTTGGTATGTGACACATTGTGTCCCCCTAATTTATCTACTGACACAAAAAATGTTATTTTTAATAATTTCCTAATTTTGGGGTCAGTGACCTTTGACCTTGACCTAATTTTTGGTATGCATCACTTCATTTCCGCCTATTGAATCCACTCACAAAAAATTAGAATTTTTTTACGATTTCCTGATTTTTCGATCACACTGACCTTTGACCTCTGACCTGCAACACATCGTCCCTCCCCTAGGGCATCCACTCACCAAAAATTAAAACTGTAGATAGAAAACTGTCAACGATCAATGATTTCCTGATTTTTGGCAACAGTGACCTTTGACCTCTGACCTCGATCTCAATTTTGGTACGCGACACATTGTCTCCACCTGGCGTATCCACTCACAAAATTGCAACTGTGGATAGAAAACGTTCACAGATATAGACCGGACACGAACACTTCAGTGATTTCCTGTTTTTTAGGCCCGTGACCTTTGACCTGTGACCTCGGCCTTCATTTTGGTACGCGACACGTCGTCTCCCCGTAGGGTATCCACTCACCAAAAATTGGAGCTGTGGATAGGAAACTGTCCCAAATATAGACCGGACACGAGAACCGGACGGACGGAAACCGCCATCACATAATACGTCCGCCTTTTGGGCGGGCGTATAAAAATTGAATAAAAATAAAATTTCAAATTGCCACTTTTTAACCCTCTTTTCATTCCTGATTGTATGAAATAGGCTGTTGTATTCTATCTGAAACAATGCCAGCAAATAAAAATGCCAAACAACAAAAAATAAATACCTTTCACTATTATTTTTCACTGCAAGTCAGCGAATTGTTGTTGTAAAATGCTGCTAATACTAAAGGCAATAACGACATTCAATGAAAATGGGAACCTTCACTGGCTGTGTGATCTATCACTCTGTCATGGTACCCATATTTGGACAGTGATGGCAGTGAAAACAATACATTATCTGCTTATTTGACAAGAATTAAGGAAACTGTACATAAATGAATAAAGTATGGTGATATAGTGGTTATGTACCTACATTGAATATTTCTACGTGTCATGAAGTTTGGATAAGGACTGTCACTTTAAGATAATATAGGTATAATTTTCTTGGCAATCCACATCAGAATTGATGGAACCTACAAATGTTGTAACTCACATGGGAATATACAATTATGAAACATGAGAGTTACAACATTTGTAGGTTTCCATCAATTCTGATGTGGATTGCCAAGAAAACTAGAGGTTCCGCTTTGACCCTTGAGTTGCCGCTCCGGCATGAAGCCTATGCTGGTTGTTTTTTTAACAAAAACATACGTCTCCCCCATCCTCCCACCCTGCCTTGAATGGGCACATTATTTAAGGGAAAGTGCTATAAAATGAATGCAATAAGTATCTTAAACAAAGCTGCGTATCTAAAAATATTAATTACAAAGAAGCGATACAAGTAGATGAACGGATGGACACGGATGCATGCATGCACACATACACCAAAACCTGATCAAATGTGGGGGCTATGCCATTGAAGCTTCCATCCAAGTTTGGTGAAATTCCGTCCAGTAGTTCTCCAGATATCTTGCAGACAAGCCCTGTATATACATGTACAAGTAGATGGACGGACGGATGGACACTGGACATGGATGAATGCACGCACACACACCAAAACCTAATCAAGTGAGGGGGCTATCCCACTGAAGCTTCCATCCTAGTGGGGTGAAATTCCGTCCAGTAGTTCTCAAGATATCTTGCAGACAAGGCCTGTATATACATGTACAAGTAGATGGACGGACGGACGGACACCGGACATGGATGAATGCACGCACATACACCAAAACCTAATCAAATGAGGGGGCTATCCCAGTGAAGCTTCTATCCAAGTTTGGTGAAATTCCATCCAGTAGTTCTCCAGATATCTTGCAGACAAGCCCTGTATATACATGTACAAGTAGATGGACGGACGGACGGACGGACACCGAACACGGATGAACGCATGCACACACACCAAAACCTAATCAAATGAGGGGGCTATCCCAATGAAGCTTTCATCCAAGTTTGGTGAAATTCTGTCCAGTAGTTCTCCAGATATCTTGCAGACAAGCCCTGTATATACATGTACAAGTAGATGGACGGACGGACGGACACCGGACATGGATGAATGCAGACACACAAACCAAAACCTAATCAAATGAGAGGGCTATCCCACTGAAGCTTCCATCCAAGTGGGGTGAAATTCTGTCCAGTAGTTCTCAAGATATCTTGCAGACAAGGCCTGTATATACATGTACAAGTAGATGGACGGACGGACAGACACCGGACACGGATGAATGCACGCACATACACTAAAACCTAATCAAATGAGGGGGCTATCCCAATGAAGCTTCCATCCAAGTTTGGTGAAATTCCATCCAGTAGTTCTCCAGATATCTTGCAGACAAGCCCTGTATATACATGTGCAAGTAGATGGACGGACGGACGGACATCGGACACGGATGAATGCACGCACATACACCAAAACCTAATCAAATGAGGGGGCTATCCCAATGAAGCTTCCATACAAGTTTGGTGAAATTCCATCCAGTAGTTCTCCAGATATCTTGCAGACAAGCCCTGTATATACATGTACAAGTAGATGGACGGACGGACGGACACCGGACACGGATGAATGCACGCACATACACCAAAACCTAATCAAATGAGGGGGCTATCCCAGTGAAGCTTCTATCCAAGTTTGGTGAAATTCCATCCAGTAGTTCTCCAAATATCTTGCAGACAAGCCCTGTATATACATGTACAAGTAGATGGACGGACGGACGGACGGACACCGAACACGGATGAACGCATGCACACACACCAAAACCTAATCAAATGAGGGGGCTATCCCAATGAAGCTTTCATCCAAGTTTGGTGAAATTCCATCCAGTAGTTCTCCAGATATCTTGCAGACAAGCCCTGTATATACATGTACAAGTAGATGGACGGACGGACACCGAACACGGATGAACGCATGCACACACACCAAAACCTAATCAAATGAGGGGGCTATCCCAATGAAGCTTCCATACAAGTTTGGTGAAATTCCATCCAGTAGTTCTCCAGATATCTTGCAGACAAGCCCTGTATATACATGTACAAGTAGATGGACGGACGGACGGACACCGGACACGGATGAATGCACGCACATACACCAAAACCTAATCAAATGAGGGGGCTATCCCACTGAATCTTCCATTCAAGTGGGGTGAAATTCTGTCCAGTAGTTCTCAAGATATCTTGCAGACAAGGCCTGTATATACATGTACAAGTAGATGGACGGACGGACAGACACCGGACACGGATG
>JAVTVY010020753.1:0-73430 GCA_036873755.1 Hanleya hanleyi
GCTTCAAATTAATTCGGTATTCTCGAGTTGTGACGTTGTATCACAGAGTCGGCAGATCAAACGGTGGGGCATATTCTATATATTGACTATAGAGAATATCCATACCTTCACCTTCCATATCAAGGAGTTCAAATAATTCGGAATAAAAATGTATTTCTTCAAATTTTAAATCAGCTTTCTTTAGTCCATGCAGTAGCAAGTGAACTGCTCCACCCTTTCGTCTGCCGGCGGGTCGGCTACATGAAGGAACGTCACTCTTGTGACTCAACGTCACAACTCGACAACTGTAGACTACTGCATGTTTCGATCCAAGGGAGATAATCAGGATTCAGGCACTTCCGAAGTTTCAACATTACTGCGCAGACCGGATCCCTTCAGTATTAAGTAGTGTACCATCTTACTATTTTCAGGCATGGTATCTTAAAAGAGATATCTCAAAATAACCGTATAAACAGAACAGAATTAGCACTCGTTCTTAATTATAAAATCTTAAGTATGTTTCATAGCTCATGCCAAAGTGTCAAAGAGATTGGTCTTCGCTTCAGTACCCAATGATGACACGTGCAAAAATAAATAAAAAAATACTACGAAACAAAGGCGAATAATCCTCCGTACATGTACATTCACTTTCAGACTAACTTTGCTCATTTCTCTTGTATTAGCCGACATAAGTACCCAGTTTCTAAATCTTGAAACTCCCTGAAACTTAGATTATATCTTGGTGTTTCAGCGCCTTTCCGATCCTTTTCGCTCAGCTTCGAAATTCTGTAAGCAAAATTACAAATCAATCGTTTGTTCTTAGTAACAATGGACAAAAAGATCCTCTAGTCATTAGCTTACAATTGTCGGACAATGGTGGGCGCCAAGATCCTTCAGGATCTCTCGTTTATTCTTGCACTAAAATTTCTGTAACTTCCCATACCCGACCTCTGAATAATGTTCTATCAGATAACGTAATCCAAGTTACGCCTTTTACGTTTTTTACGTCATGATGACGTCATAACTTGGGGGATACATTTTTCCTCGATTTTTTTAGAAATGAGACTCGATTTTTTGTTTTGCATTCTGCCTGATTTGTATTTGTGAAAGATAATCCTCTCTTCTTTAATTCTAGACCTGGTGTAACCATCTAATATGCACTTCATGGATGCAACATAACCATGTTTAACGGCACCAGAGCATGAGAAATATGAAGCCGAAATAGGGGTAGGGGTGATTACGTTCTAATATTTTATTTCTCCCCGATCCTAACGCAATGAAATTTATCACATATTGAGTCTGTGTACGGATCATTCAGATAAAGCAATCCGATTCCGATTATCTTCAATATTGGTGTCACTATGTCGTTATTATCACCATGGAAGTATTTTTTTCTTGACCTTTTGTTGTAATTTTCCAGCGGTGTATTGTTACCCTGTTAGCTTTTGCTTGATGTGTGTATTCAAGACCACGAATGCATGGCTTACTTGAAATGGGGTGTTGGTGTCTACGGTAATGAGTAAGATGATGCATGATGCCTTCTCCCAATGCTCTCTGAGTAACACAAATACAAACAAGGAATGGGGGTAGGGGTGATTATGCTTCAATATCTTCTTCACACTTGGGTCACACTTTGTGATTGGATACTAGTTGAGCAAAACGAGGAATCAAACTTCCAATACTTCTGGAATGAAGTCTCTGTAATGTCTGTTTTGAACTCTCGTGTATATTCTTTATAGCATAGTCAGTGTTACAGGGTTATATATCGTCGCTCTGAAATATTTGTATCCAATACCGTCCAAGTCAGTGTTAGGGGCCGTGTGGTCATGTCATTCAATATATCCGCATGAACAGTCACAATAAAAGCGGGGTTGAGATAAAAATCATCACAAGGTCCCTTTTGGTTCTTGTGATGTTTTTAGAAATATGCAGTCAGTATATTTGTCGGTGGGGTAATATGACTTCTTGTCAGTACGCCGGTTTCGTTTCTCACTTTTTAATGTTACGTTTAATTATGGTATGTGTTTAATATGTTTCACACATGTTAAACTCTGCTCGACTTAGGTTAAGGATTATCAACTAGCTGCTAATGGTCAACTCTTATCCAAGAACGGCATTACTTGAACTTGCCGCTTGCATTTATTAATCTAGCTTGTGGTCAATTATTTTACCAAGAACGGGTCTATATAAAGTTGCCGCTTGCATTTGTTAACTCCATCAGCGTCATGTCGAAATTATGGACATACAGAAAGAAGATGGATTCAACTTTTCTAGTCTCGCCAATGTTTCGATATCTAATTAGAGAAAACCAGTTAATTTGCTAGATGAAATGACTGAATGTTACATGAAATGAAAGGAATGGATTCAGGTCAGAAAGTATTGAGAGAAAGACGATAGGCTGATCCCATCAAATTGTTTTCAAATATGATGCATAAAGTGAGACAAAATGCATTTAAGCAACAGAGAACCGTGCCCACCCAACGTGTATAATACAAAGACCTAATTCGTATAACATCCACATCAAAGAAAAATGTGGATGGTCGAAATTGAAAATGAGTACCTCAGTTCATGTAAATTAATTCGATAAATATATCTCATTCGAAAATGAATGCTTGTCAGTATCTTTGGTTCCATTCTTGAAGCTAGATATACATTATGGGAACGTTCTATTACACTGTGATGCTTAATTGATATTGACAAACAAAAACAAACATTCCAATGCCTTCCTTTTGTATAAAAGGTAATTGAAAAATAATACGAAAAGAAAGATCCAATGAATTCGTCAATACAATAGTTATATCACTAGCAAGTGTCAGATCCGATATCAAGATTCAATAATCAGCCGCAGTCCATGAAGAAATTCCGCTTCAATAATCGCAATACCTATTTCGTATGACAGTTAGCCTCAATTCCAATGTGTATGAAATAAATACAAGAAAAACAGTTTTCAATGATGTCCGCAAGACATAATGATGTTCTATATATAAACTCCAAAATCACTGATCATTATTCTTTATCCAAATGAATTCCAAGTCGTGTCCAGAATATCAGTCACGCTCTGAATGCAATGTTCATTTGAACACTATGTGAAAACACATGATATCCAAACAACCCCCAATCTTAATAAATTAATATTCTATCAATGCTCCCCAATAGTACATGTCGCTATATAGAATATTAAGTATTACAATTGAATTTGGTGTTCTGAGCGCCCTTACCATGAATATTTAATAGCATTATGACATCATGATCGCATCTGGACTAGTCCACTTGCAGTCGGGGAGGGGAGATAGGGTCACAGTGTCCGTTTACCTTAATGTTCACACCAAAGACCAGTCCATATATCTACCACGTATCATGGTGCCACAATGTCGGGACGGCGGAAACATGAAAAGACACCCCGCCAGCGCGGCGTCTAGGTCGACTGAACCAACCAAAAATTCTCTATTATTAATGTTCCCTTCAAAGCACTATGAAGTGTTCTCAGGATTGGTTGTCACTCGAGTTACTGCAAGCCTCTTAGATCCTTCAACCGACATATCCAAATGGGGGAGCAGACAGGATTTAATTTTAATTAGATTGAACAGCCTCAGACGTTATAGCCAAAAACAAAAATTAGCTAAAATCCAGATGCATTGTAAGGCTGTGTTATCTACCCGTCATGTATTTGCGCATCCCTCTTCTGTCCATTTTTGCAAATAGCAGGCCAGTCTCGGCAAACTGAGATATATATATATATATATATGTGTGTGTGTGATTAATTGGAGCGATATACAAGAGGTGGTATAAACTGATGTCTGGCGGCTAAAAAGCAACCATATGACTCAACCACAAGCTTTTCTCGACACCTCACATTCAGATCTCAGACACGAGAACACGGTGGGCTTAGCCTTAGTATCTCAGCCGCGCTGTTATTGCATCTGTTCATGTGAAGAATATGAAGTATCCACACGGCCCCTAGCACCGGCTTAAGCGGATTTAGATACACTAGCTGTGATGACAGATCAGCTCAAACAAATAACTCGTTTGATGTTAATGGATGAGCATCGAGGACGTCTGATGGCGTAAATGTCTCAGCATGGGGTAAACATGGTGAATGCAAGAATACCCTGAAAAACTAACCTGTAATGCCCGACGTCGTACGGCTTAAATTTCCCGCCAAAATAATAAACCTACACATATTTGTCGAATGACATGTACAGGGGGCGGGCCTCGGAGACCAACCATCCACCAGCAGATAGCTACCATATACAGGTACTACATTGGAGCGATATGCAGAAAGGTGGGGAAAAATTGACGACGTCTGGCAACTAAAAGTCCACCATATGACTCGGCTTCCCTCGGCACCTCACATTCAGACCCAAGAATGAGGTGGATTCTCGAACGTAGCCTAAGTATCTCGGCCGCGTTTTTATTGCAGATGTTCATGTGGAGACTATGAAGTATCCTCACGGCCCCTATACCATCTTAGTTTACCGAGATATCAGACCATCCCAACACGGTCGCCATTTCGATTCTACCCATATTTCATTGCAAACAAGATTGAGCAAACAGACAATCTTCAGCAATAAAGTCGTTTCTTATTCATTACAATTAATGTTTCCTCCCAATCCCTTGCTGTGATTGTATTAAAGTTACGTGTACCCATGCCAAATTCATTATAATCCAAGTTTTCACAATATAAACTTGAGTGGACGAGAGAGATGAGGAATTCCAACTAACCCCGATTTTTGCGGGACACTCTCAATCAGATTTAGTTTTTCTGTCTTATTTCAGGCCAGATTATTAGTTTGTCTCCCACAAAATCATAATAATTTACTTCTGTACGACACTTGGTTCAAATGAAACATTTTGAAACACTATCCAGATATAAGCATAATATTTTATAGAAATAAAGAAAGAAAAAAACAGAACAAGGCGCGATAATCAGACACAAATAAAGGAAAAAATACAATTTCTAGATTCGTGACGTCATAGCGACGAAACTAAATAAGTTACCGGAAGTCTGGTTACTCTACCGTTCAGGTTGATATCCAAAAGCAATGCGTGGAGCATTTCAGTATGATAAACCGCGAACTAAAGAAAATATGGGAGGGTAATCTCTCCTACCCCCATTTGGATTTAATGGTGTCATGACCGGACAACATCTATATGAATCCATGCTGAGGTCAAACAGGACTTAGTAGAAAGAGGTATCTGGTCTAGAATTAAGCGGGAGACATGTATCTTTCAAGATTATATGACAAATATCATCAAGAATGGATTACTACGAAACAAACTGAGAAAATCGAAGAAAATATTTCCCAAAACTCATGAGACAAAGGCTGCTCGAGATTATGACGTCACTATGACGTGGCTATATTAGCTAAAGGAATTTGGACTATTTTATCTGAAAGGTCATTATTAGGAGGTAAATTTGTGAAAGTTTCAGATCGCGAAGCGCAGGGGTAATAAAAATATGAGGGCTGAATTACCCCTACCCCATTCCGGTTTTAAATTTTTCAAAACCAGTCAGCATCAAACAATTGCATGTAGCAACCTTAGGCACCATGCACCGTAGATAACTACATCAGGTATTTAATTGACTGGGAGATGTTGATCTTCATGCAAAAGAAGTCAAACAAAATCTACGCAGGGGGTGCTACGGAATGACATGTTCTCGCGAGTGGCTCCCGGACTATTATTCTACTTTGACATTTTAGTCATGTCAGATACACAAGTTTGATTTTCCTCTCATTTTGCTTTGTGACATGCTTGTGACTAAAGCATTTCTTATTAACTCATTCAACAACACATGTTACAAAAAACTCTTCATTTCACGCATGCGCTTGTTTGACATAGCAAAAACTATAAATGAATGGCATGTGCTGGATTGTTGCGGCATGCACTGCATGCACAGTGTGTTAGAAGCACCTTCAAATTTCGCGCAGGCATTGTTCGACTTAGAATAACTATAACTGAGAAATGACATTTTGTCTATCTATGTGGGACAACTCATTATCCTTTAGCAAAAAAAAAGGATAGTCAAACTAGTGTACCTGACATAGCTTAAAGTTCCTTGGCAAACTTCAACCTGGCCTATCTGACATACCTTTATGTAAAGTGAGGATGTTAAAGGAGAGAAAATTGAATAAGAGATTCCATCTACCAGGGCGAACAACTAAACACTGTGTATCTGCTGGCATTAGGTGAGAAAACCCAAACTAACGTGTATAAAATTTAAACGAGAGAAAATTGAAAATGATATTCGGCCTACCTAAGTGGGGCACTACACTTTGGTGTGTCTATCTCGAGCGAATTGGCCAAATATCATAGGCCCTACTGGTGTATCTGACATGAGCAAAAATTTAAAGAAGAGAATATTGATGACATTCTATCTACATAAGGGGAATAACTCAATATGGCCTATTTGTTGCAGATCTGACGTATCCAAAAATTTAAAACAGAGAAAGTCATAAATGCTTATTCAATCTACTTTAGGGGGACAACTCCGTGTCATGTTTCTGCCTCGAGCAAAATTGGAGAGAAAGAATATACCAAAATGACATATCTGACGTAGCTAATAATTCAGTTGAGGGAATATTGATCCTTGCAAAATTGGATAGAAATACCAAAATGGCGTATCTGATACCACTAAAAATACTTAAGGGGGACAGCTCATTGTGGTGTATCGTTGACAGAGTAAAATAGGAGGGGAAAAGCAAACTGACATATCTGACATATCTAAGTACCGGGTATTCAAGAGAGTAAAAATAGGAGCCAATCAACTGGTGTATCTGACATGACTTAAATTTAAGAGTGAATTACAGTATATCTGTCCCATGGGAACTACTCAGTATGGCTTGTTTGTCTCGAAGGAAAATTGGAGAGAAATGCCAAACTGACATATCTGGCATCACTAAAATCTTCAAAGGAGAGAAAATTTGAAATGATTTTCCATCTAACTAAGGGGGAGTTGTTCCCCTTATGTACACTAAACTTCTCGTTTGAAGTTTTAGACTCGTCAGACCTATCAGTTTGTTTTCTCACTCCCGGTTTACTCTGCCACGTAAGAGCCATTTGAATTTAGTCATGTCAGGTAGACCAGTTCGAAATTTGTCTCCACTTCGCTCGAGACATACACACACCAATTTGGCGGGAAAATTGGAGGAAAATCGAACCGGCGTATCTGACTTCTAAATTAGTAAATTACATTTTATCTGCCCAATGGCACTACTCACTATGGCTTGTCTGTCTTGAAGCAAAGCTAGACAGAAATGCCAAATAACACATCTGACATGACTAAAAATATCAAATGGGAATTGGAAATAACATTCCATCTAAGGGAGACAACTGAAAGTGGTGTATCCTCTTAGGGTGAAATAGGAGAGGAAGCCAAACTGACCTATCTGCCATATCTAAAAATTGAACAGTGGAAAATCAAACTGACGGAAAATTCAATATTGTATATTAGGAAATGATATTCTGTCTACCCAATGCCTACACTAAATGGCTGGTACATTCTGTCTGTCTAAAGGGCGATATCCTTTGTAGAGTAAAATAGAACAAAGGAATCAACCTGAACTACCTGACGTGTCTAAACATTCAAAAGAGGGAATGGGGAAATCAAAACTGACGTATCTGTCTAGAATAACAATTCAAGAATTCTTGTCCCATTTCCAATCATGCGCCCTAATTGAGGGCTTTAAAGTTACATATTCCATACTGGAAAACAAAAGTGTACAATCAGACACTCACCCCCTCTTCCACCAGTATGTTCTCTATCTCTGTTCAAGATTCTGACTGATGATTTCTTTCAACAAACAGTGATTTGCTCTCGTGATCACTTACATGAAGGATGGACCCATATCTTCTCTTTCTCTCTTGTCTAACTTGCTATCAATGCCCTGAGTAGCCCTATCTTATTTGTCTGTCATGACATGATGTGCCGATGTACTATCGGCCTGCCTTGTCTGTGAGCTGAGCCTTTATTATTGATCTAGTTATTCACTTTCAATTCTTGAGTTACCCAGTTTTGACAGATATATTGTTGGTCTATCTTCCCATTCCCTCGAGTTGCACAATTGGTCTATGTTGTAATTCATGGGGAAACAATATGCCATCTCAGTTATGTCAAGGAGACACCTCTAGAAAGCGTATACATCCAAAATTGTGACCTCAGATTTTCTACCAGAGAAGAGTGCATAAATTAGGGCCGATCATTTGATGGCGTGTTTTATGCAACACATCCGTTTATGTTCAATCCGTCTTTAAAATGCATACGCGTAAATAAAATACCTCAGAGTCTCCAAATGTATGGAGCTTTGTTATCGACTGTAGACCAATTTATACATATCTGATAATTTACAGACCATTTGCAAAATATAACGGTACTATTCAGCTGTTTGAAGATACTGTTTGCGCTCAAAAGTGGAGCAGGACGAACGTCATACTGTGGCTTTTCTTTAACTTGAGGCTCGACAAATCCTACACACACACATCTTAAATACGGATGAACGTGACCCTAACCTGCTCTGCCCTAGGTCACTACAAAATAAAGGATCTTTACTTGGAGATGAAATCTCGTATTAAATTTCTGGTGAACGCGCGCCACTTTCTGGTCTCATCAATGTTTACAAATGTTCATGGATGACATGAATTACTGACGCCCGATGAGCGAATGGAGGGGAGAAATCCTATGATTGAGGTGTTGGGATATTTAAGGGGTGGAGCTTTGATTGACATGTCTGAGCGAATCTGACTGAGGATAGGATAGCATGGCCGAGCTTCACCGTCTCGCACTCGGACCGGCCCGTCAAACAGACAGGCATTGGAGTTATAACCCGCCCTCCTCTTCCACCAAGCAAAGTGGATCTCTCTGAACACCGTATGCTAGCGTTAAGAACCCAATTATACTCTTAGATCTTAGAGATGCGGAGAGAGGGAGAGTAACTTGTTCTGATATTACCGAGGAGGATGGCAGTCACTGGACACCAATGCCAGTGGTGATAGCCGAGAACACAGACGTCCCGTTCGCGAATAACTGCAATCACGAAGTGTAGCGGATAGGATTCAACACAGGGACACCGATATTTTAACGACTATTGACTGTCCAACGGCGAGCATACCACCACCAACGAGATATTCCTGGGTTACGAAAGCGTGTGATTGAAACCATTTGTAATCCAATGACCTTTGAATTAAGGTCGTGTATAAATGTATAGAAACAATAACTCACAGAATATCGTTAAATCCACTCCAAGACTTTCCATAGCTGTTGAAGGGACAACTTCGCTTCCGGTCCAGATTTGTCGGTGCTGAATATAATTCGCAAAGCCACCTGGAACGTGGACGACCCACTGGAACAATCCATCAACTGTACCAGTGATCGGGCCTGCAAGGTGTCCATCCAAGCCTTCAAACTCAGCATGTACGGTGATATAGCACCAGCCCATCATGCCGCCTACTTGGACCCCTATAATTATGCGGGTAAGTTTATGGTGTACGAGTTTGTCTTTTAATTTTCACGCCCAATTGTCTAGGAGGATATGATTTCTCGCCACATCAGAGAATCTGTTAGATGATACCCTAAATCGCATCAGCAGACACTAGATCCTTCACGCAATATGAAGGATGGTGGGTGGGGGGGGGGGGAGGAGGCTTGTTTACCATAGGGATGAGTGATGGAACCGTTACATGTTCTAACCCTCTAGTAAGTAGTTCTATTTCCTAATTTGCTAGGTCGAATATCCCGTGGAGCCGTGTGCACTAAATAGTATATCCTATACTTTGAAGCAACTTGTATAAGTCTTGAAATCGAGCAGGCGATAATTTATTCTAATTACGTCTATATTTTTTTTATTTCAGCCTCTATGGTCAATGCCATAAAATTAAGGTGAATTTATTTTTTTGGAATTAAAAGATACCGCTTTTTTCATTTGCTTCATTTATGCCCCTTCAGATATCATTCATATTGTTTCAATATTGTATAATAACGCACATTCTATTGAATAAATCATTTGTAAAATTGTACTTTGCTGGAAACCGTACATTTCCAGGTTATTTTCGGGATAAAGAATTGCGTCTTTCACCGAAATCGCAGATGGGAGAAAAGGCCTACTTGCGCGCTCCCAATGGTTCTTATTGGGTACCACGTGCGCGCGCGTGTTGTTGATGCGATAAACACGAATAGACGGTTTACAAAAACTGGTTCCCGTCACTGGAGTATACGGATATATACTTATTTCCCTCCATGTCCGGTATATATCTTAATATCGCTATTAGTGAGAAAATCTGACAACAGATGACATTTTAATTGATCCATGTAAGACAATCCAAATGTTCTAATTCCATTCGCTGTGAGAATGGTGGTATCCTGCACTTGTCGCTGTATCAGATTTCAAAGTTGGCATAGACTGTAACAGTGAAACATCCCACCGACAAGAATGATTTATTGATGATGGAACAAGGTCTATTTAGGTGCATATGTTATATTATACAGTTTAAATAATTCAGAATAAACATGAATCTGGTTTTCTATAAATTCATATTGTCTTGTCTACCCATATCGGTTTCTATAGGAGTTACTGGAACAAGTTATAAGATATGCATACGTGTTTAACTCCCAAGTCTCTGTGAAGCATATGTTCTTCAGCTGGAGTTCGCGTTCATATATTTGTTGGGCAATTTTGTTGAAACTTTTCGTCAAATAATTAGCTGATTAGGTACCTCTGCCTTTCAATCAATGGTTTCTTAAAGAAAATAATTGTTGTATATTCCATGTATAAAGTCGTCTTGAAGATTTTTCTCGGTATTACAAATTATTCCACACTGCGTAATGTTGATAATAGTTCATTGTCGTTTGCAATTGTTCTAATCTCTTGTCCTTGACATTAACAATGTATAATCTGTGATAATTTTGGTGAGCATTATATTACATGAATAATGTCTCATGCACATTGTTGACAGGATGAATTATAATACTATAACTACTTAAATTGTTTTAACATTTGGAAATGTCATTATGTGAAAAGTTTTATGTAAAATTTATCTATGAGTGCCAGCAAGCAGTCATATAGGTCGATATCTCCAAAGATTTTGAGGAAAGATAATAATTTTGATATATATCGATCTAATTATTTGTTTCATTGCTGGAATATAAAGTGACCGCTTAATGTTCATTCAAAGATATTATATTTGTCGAAATTTTTTACTGTATATATCAAGAAGTCAACAATGCGTCGACAATGGATTTAATACACACGTTGTTCAGAAATAAAGATTGTTCAAAAATTGTTTATCCAATAAAAATATTTTCCAGTCTGAATCTGATTGCATGCGGCATAATAAATGAAACTGTCCTTTATGCAAAGTACAAATAATTTATATTTAAAAAAAACGGTTGGCTGATTACCAAATTTTAAGTATCTAACCCGTCTAAACAGCGGCATGAAGATATGCCAAACAACTGAGAAGACTTGGAGAATATCTGAAAATAAAACTCACTGCTGTCATACTGAGAAACATATACATGCTGCTGATGGGTTAACTTACCGTCGATAGTGTGATAAAATATTGCAATTCAAAAATTTATTTCAACAATTTATATATTCGTGTGCCATGAAATCCACTGAACAATTCAAATAACGCAATTTCTCGTTTGTTTCTGAAACAAGAATCTTCTACCCCCCCCCCCCCCCCCCCTCAACTCCCCTCCTCCGTCTGCCCTTACCCTACGCCATACACACTCTCCAATCACCCTTCCCCGCCGAGAAGCTGGAGTGCGTATAATTTGAATTGACTTCTCATGGTGTGTGCGTTTGACACCGACGCTATGTCACGGTGAAAAATGATAAACGGAAAGTTGACCCTAATATCTTAGCTTTGCGCACAATTTGATTCATTTTTTTTTTCACTGGGTTCAAATTACCGGCAGATGGTGATTTTCACGACAGAGTACATGGTTCAGCTACTGTCGGAGTGATTCGACATGACTTGAATATTTACTCTTTGTCAGTTAACTTGAAATTTGCGTTGAGGGGATTTTATGAGTGATATTATCGATCCTGTATTATTTACTGGGATACCAAACCTGTGACTGTATATCTTCGTCACGACAATTAACAATTATAAAAAATTTCAAATCAACTGAATTCAACTTTATCGCTACAAAATATTGCATTTTAAGTTTCTTCCAAGCCGACTTTGGGAAATTCGCCTCTGAACAGGGTCCCGACGTTCATACTTAAGGGAGGGAAATCATTGAGTTATAAACACCCCAAGTGTGGCAATATAATGCTTGGGTTTACCGCAATTGCCACCTCAGACAAACCACCAAATTGGCCGGGAAATATGCGCATTTCGCACCACTGCCTCTTGACAATTTCTCTTCGTTCGGTAAAACTCAATTTAGAAAAGTCAAGAAAATAACGCCAGGCGTATTTAAGTCGTTAGAGAAGTTTTCCATTCCCGTTGTCACTTAACTCTCTCAAGGGATTTTCAGTCCGGTGTCGAGTTTTATGTCGGCACGGAGACCAATTTCGGATCAGGTTTTGTAGGTGTCAAAGATGCCAAGTTTTGGGGTCTCTGAGCATTTAACGCCAATCCCCCAAATGATTTTTTCTTCTCTCAGTCTGTGAGGTTTTGTGGTTTAAAATTACAAAGACCGCCATTGTTCGTTAACCCATAAAAACGGAGGAAAAGATTATACAACTATGAGTTTATTCGAGCAATTCAAAATTATTCTGTGGGGAAATGGATGGAATCTGCATAAACTGAGGTGCTGATTTTCCGCTGCATTAGTCTTTGGCTCTGGCGCGGAGAGATAATATAGCTCACGACACTTGTAAATAGATTAAACATCCGCGATCTGAAATATGACAACTGTTGTCAGACAATTGCCACAACTTCATCATGCTAAACCTGCACAATATCAGACACAAAGAATACACTTTTAGAAAGTTTGGTTCTATTCCGAATATTATTTGGTTCTCTGTGTTACACTTCAGGTGAAACCCAAAATTTGACCAAACCAACGATCCATATCGCAAGTGTACAACAGGTACAAGATGGAACTGATTTTGATCCATATGGAACCGATTTGGTTCTACATGGAACCGATTTGACTTTATATGGAACCATTTGGAGATATTTGTTTGAAAAGAATCAAAATGTCCAAGAGTTTATAAGATCCAAAAATACTGATTCCAAAAGCCCGGAGAGAATATAGCTCAATTTTATTTAGATTTTGGTAACGTTTTTGTCTGCTGTAATATTGGTTCGCAATCTAAATTTGCTTGTACATTTCAGCAATATATAAAATAATATTCTCTCCCATTCTACATCCATTCGTGTGTAAAACAAAAATCAGATCCGACACTCAGTAAGCCATCGTCAATAAAGAATGTGCGTGACCATACATCGAAATACCGTATTTACAAAACAATATTAGCACCAAAGTTCAAAACAGGCATTAAATATATAAAATACACACAAGTGTTTTATACAGGCGGGTCATCGTATATACCTAAACTAGACTTCCACTAAAATTCATGGCAATCCTTTGGCAATCCTATCTGCCCAGATATGCATTGATGCTGCGGTTCGTTAATCTGATCGCTTTCCTATCTCTTCAGTATAGGAAATAAATTTATTCGATAATAGCTGGATTATTCTCTCCCTGAAGTTGCCAAAATTAGCATAATGATCCTTTCTTGTTTTATTGAACTAATCGATCCATATTTACCATATTTGCACCAGCTATCAATAGTTAAAAATCGCTCCATACTGAAGAGATATTGGGAGTTTTGGAATATTTGAGACAATGAGAACGAACCACAAAGTATGCGAGGAGCCACGCGGCAATGCACATGTCGCTGTTATCGTAGATAGTATTGTCTTATGATTATCCTCTTGTATAGGAAAAGTTAAGGATCGTTTACCAGGTATATCACTTTCTATATATAAGGACGTCATTAGTTGAGTTCTGCGACAATATAGACTACGTGATCCCAATGTGGAATTGCACGGGGTCATCTATTACAACATACCTGATTACCGTATCAATCAAGTTTTTTCAGGAGCATACCCTGACTAAATTAACCCTTCACGTACTAAAATAACCCTACACGTACTGCCAGTCCTCGGCTCTATGGTTATCCCTCAGTCGCGTCCTTATCGGGATAAAAAATAATTTATCACGTAACGATATAAATGTGTTATATACAAACAATGATTATTACTCTTTTCATGGGCGCTTTTTGCAAATTGCTCCCGATCGCGATATTCCGGTAGATTTGCAGTCTCTCGTGGAAAAGTTAACGTGATAACAGACGTCAAAGATAATAAAGACAGAAACAAATCAGCGATTCAATTGGCCAGATTGGAATTGTCAGTGGAATTGCGAGGCGAGAATCTGTTATAAAACTCCAGACGAGTTGATCAATTGAAACTGTTATTGCACGCGACACTATCTCCGCGCCATCACGTGACCTAAAATCCTAATATTACTACCCCTAACAAACATAATAAATACGAACGACAAAGCATGTTCTCCCCTTATAATATATGTAAAAAGGTTGATGTAACAGTATTCATTCTATATCCAATTGTATATATATATTGAAAGCCTCTAAAATAATGACCATTGAGTAACAATGTCAACAGGGTCAAATGCATGCATTTAGTCAAAAGTAAAGATCAGATATTACTTTTCTTGACTTCTAGTTAACTCCTGTTTAAAATTATTCAAACATGAAATCTTGTCCCAAATAATCCTGTCATTATGTTTCTCTTTGCCTTTTAGTGATGGGATTAACACCTGACAACATAGGACGAGGTAAACAATACACTTTTATTCCGTATCAGTGAACGCTAATTGAATGCCATGTAGTTTAATATAGTGTTCAGCTTAAAACACGACAATAACAGGTTGTAGACGTTTCATTTTATCATTTCGAAATGGTGCATGAATTCATGAAAATAACTTGTGCATGCGTGTTTCGCAAATATCACAACTCTGTATACCACTATATATAGAGAAAAACACTACACATAATGTAGAGTATGAGCAAAAACTGTATATTACACTGCTAAACCTGTATATATATATATATAGATGTCCAATCCCACGCAAACCCTAATTTAGTACATTTCACGTTGACCATCTTCTCTAAGGCCAAGCTTGCCTTAATATAACCTACCCCTATACGCGTGTTCCCTCTGATCAAAATGTGCTTTGAAGAGACAACACATATTAACACGTTCTTATCGAACAAATATATCGATCTGATCACCTTTGTCATTTTAATATTTATTCCACCTGCGCAAATATTCCAAAACTCCCAATAAATCACAAATTAGTGATTTGATCCGAATAGCATCCTCTTAGCGTAAAAAGCTACTTATATAGCCTGAGAAGTTCACTAAAATATTTTAAGCATGTGGTTATCGGAACATTATACCTAGTGAGATGCGCATTGGAGGAAGAAACATCGCGCATGCGCTCTTTATATGCCATATCATGGTATGATACATCCTTCAACGGTTGACCATTTCCAAGTTGTTGGTCTATAATGTTTAAGAAATGCTATATGTCATCATGTTCGCTGAAATGACTGGTTCATGGAATATGGCTGGCTAGTGAATATCGCACTTGAAGCATGTTAGAAACATCTGGTGATGTTAGAAAAATGAAATATATAATTTAATATAGTAGAAACAGGACGATTAGAAATTCAGTCGTTAAAAAGTAATAATTTCTGAATATTTGCAGTCCCCCAAGTCGGATTTTCCGAGAATAATGACAGCAATAAATATCCGGGTTTGCATGATCAGTTTTATAGCCGTGAATGTTTACGTGAATGACAGCGAAAACGTTTAATACTGTCATTATGACTATGAAATTTGTCTTCAATCCGGATTCGATTACAGGAAGCATTATAGTAATGACAACCCATCAGAAACATTCTATCATTTAATTATACTATTAAACTTATGGCAAAGAAGAAATGAGTTATGCTAGAGATATCTGTGAAAACGAAGTAACATTCCCTCATCATTTGATATTAAATTACCTAACAGGAACTAGAGAAAATATATAGAAATGGGATAGATTATCGTGTTAAGTACCTCGTGCAAAATTAGTATCCTTTTATTGCGCTTAGATACTACTGAGTGAATATCCGATGGACCATCAAGATTAACGACAGACGCTGTAGTCAGTTTTAGTCACTTCAACTCCATACTGCTTTCGAACACGAGAAGTTCGTAATTTTTTATTTAGTTTTTAACACGGAGTTAAATGACAGTCTTTCCTGCTTATCGTATTATTTTAGGAGCCAAGATGCAGATGAACCATGTGCGTCAACCTGTTTTCGGAAATAAATTAGCAAAGTTTTCTCCCTCGCCTAAAGCGCGCGCGTTATCAACTTCGAATTTCTGTGTTATGAGGTATTATGTGTTCCATTAGAAGTTAAATTTTAAAATAATGTTTGGAAATTAATTTTCCAGTGAGTCGCGTCACCGCGTCATTTTTTTCTCGAGTGTTTGAGCAGAAACAAACCAAACTTCTTGGTCTAATGAGATATTTTTAATATACGCCAGCAGAACCTCTGGTGAAGCAAGTGTAAATGTAATATGTACGGATTACCCTTGAAAGAGTCGATCATTTACATATAGATTATTGTAGGAGTAAAACGATATCCACGTACATTTCAGCGATACATTGATGCGTCAGTGCGATACCAGTCGTAATGTGTACTGTCCCCAAACGATACCAGTAACTAAATTAGCTTATTACCGTATATGTAATATAGAAAAGCCGTCTAATCTATAGAGCTTATAGGTTTAAGAGACCACACACGTGTCCGTGCTATTGTCCCCGAAATGATGCATGGTTGTCTGGAATAGGTGTCCCCACGATATAACTAGCCTATCATTATGTGATTGAGTTTCACTCTGTCCACAATGTAGTCTGTCGACTGAACGCTTTTCAGATTTCATGTCCAATACGCGATCATCGCAAGAGACCTTTTGGGGTCGTCAAAAATACTTTAGGGAGGTGAAAGAGATCTACGGATTTACGAACAATAAAATCACATTTAATAGCAACCATTTTTTCTTCTCACTTTGGCATTCGACCATATTATACTTCTGGTAACCTTCACGAAAGAAATTCTACCCCTCTATTAGTTTTGATAGCCGTGGGGAAAACACGTCCCGGGATACCCAGTTTGTATCAATGGACATGACCTGGTATATGACATGTTCTTGAGCCTGACAGTTTTCTTCTGAGATTGCAAAGGGAAGGAGGTCGAAATATATAGCTTGGATAGTTCCTATATAATTTCCACTCTCAAAACTTTGCCGTTTTTCTTCCTTGGAATATATAGAAATTATTTTAGCGCAATACAGCATTGATTAATGGTTTGGTCGCTGTTTTGTTTGGGAGCTATATACGGAATGATAGGTTTATCACGAAAGTCCACTTTACTTTTAACAAATATTGACATTAAATAGTGGTATACATAATAAATCAGTTCTAATTCCACGGCTCAGTGAGAGAGTACTATACAAGTAGGATATAGCTGACTGCTCCCGACTGCAAAATTCAGATCTCTAACAAGATAAGGATATTTTATTTATCGTATATTAGGCGACGCTTTAATTTTTTTGTTATCGGTATGAAAATAGATAAATTTATCCCAAAATCGCATTAGTCTGGGAAAGATATTTAATTCTACAAATAAAAGATGTACCTGTTCATGAATTATAGACATGATTCATAGCTAGTCATCTGTATAGGACAGCATGGCAAGGCTGTCAAATTGTCTGCAATTAAATGGGATGCTCGTTTCGATATCGACTTTGGAGCTGGGGAACAGCTACTTGGCAGAGTTATCTCCCTTAGACAACTTCAATCGCTATTTCCCGGATCGTCACTGTTCACTCGAACATGCCAGCCGGTGTGCAAGTTATGTACTTTGTTCACACATCTATGGTTTCTCTGTTCCACCAATCAGATGTTTTTATGACTGAAAATTCGTTTTGTTTCCAAGCGATAGACAAATATATATATAACTCAGTCTCTTGAGCAGATTGTATACTGCCCAGATCAAAAGTTTTACCATCACCATACAGAACATAGGCGCTCAGGCATTTTGTTTGCTCAACAGCTGCGGACATTTGGTTGAAGACATTATCTTGAACAATCTCATCGGATTTTCGACGAAAAAACTCGACAGTCTGCGGAGAGATATACATTTTCTGTTACTATTTCTTGTATTTTTGTTTCATTCATGCAAAGATAAAGTTAATAGTTCAACAAACAGACATTTTAAGATATGGTTTTCAAAACGCCCGATATTTCCAAAGGGTTTCACAGCTGTCCTCTGCTCTTGTCTGTAGCGCTTTAGAAATAAGTGACATGTTGTACAAATTTTTATTTTTTCAAATTCTTTTGTCTCAAAATGGGATATAATAATTATTTTAAAAAAATTCCATTATTTCAACTTCGTAATATCATATAAAAAAACTGTTAAGTCTAGTTTGAGAATAATTTAATTAATTCATTTTATTGCACAATTGCACCATGTCATGGTCAGGTCAACAATAGAAAACAGTGTTTATATTATTATGTGCATGCAGGCCTAATATACAATCTAGGTTAACCAAGATGGTAATCAGGGGACCCTAACCCTAATATTCCGTGATATAGTATCTGAGGTTACTGAGATTGGCCTAATATACTAACTTGGTCAAAATAATAGATCTCTGTAAAGACTTCCTGATTGGTTGGATATTTTCTAATATCCAACCTACGGTAATGAAATTTGGCATTTCTTTTTCAAAAATTCAAATCAACCAATCGTTAGCTTTGTAGAAATCCCATGATGCATTTGTGTTTCTGAAATTACCAGTAAAATTGATCTGGAAATTCACAAATGCTGCCAAATACATATATACTTGTACCGGTATCTTGATACATCTTCATCTTGAAGAACTAATGAAGAAAGAATTAAAAAAAAAAATAGTCAAAAGAATGTGAAAAAAGAGAAACTGAATAAAATGATTTATTGAGGGATATTTTTTAAACTGAGATTTCAAAAGAAATTTGGAGAAGGAGGGACTCGTCATGAATCTTTATGACAGTGCCCGGATGTTACCGGTAGCGATGTCGTTAAGCAGACAGAGATTTAATCATCTATGCCGCCAGTATCAGCGATCTCAGGGTTCGGAAATTAGCAAGGTTACAGAGGGAGCTGATTCTCTCACCGTCAGTTTTAAGCCATCGCTCATGTTTTTTCCGATCTATCACTGTCAACCCCTTGCTGTTCAGAAGCCGGGTTGTAATAGCCATAAATAATTGCCGTTTGGCTTTATCTGTACTGATATGATCAGTTTTTGTATGGTTATTGTCCCATCGTTAATATAGGCATAAATAACCTCTTTACTTTAACAGATGTATACAAAAATGAACGGTATACGGTATATGTTTTCCACAGGAGCCCGGTACTATAGAATCCGTGGTAGGTGGAGAATGAAGTCTGATTTGTGTTCATGCCCTCTCTCCTAATGTTATTCCTATATATCTACTATAGGAGTTGGTACGGGACTCTATATAAATCAGACATTGCTCCCAATTCTATAGCTCTCCCACCCCCCTCCTATACTCAGTTATTGGAGGACCAGGACTATGCTGCTGTGCTGTCCAGCATGAGACAACAACATGCAGTTGGTCGCTGTAAATGAGTCGGTTGCATCCAGAGACCAAACCCCCGCCCCCATGCGACACCCTTGCCCGACACTTTTGTCCCGTGCCACTGTGAGTCGACTCTTCCCAAAGCATCATTATTATTATCTGCCACTGCCAATCTTCCAAAAATCTCCCATGATTCACTATATAGGTTTAACCATTTCGCCTCCACCCGCTATTTGCTCGAATATATACGTTTGCCCCCCCCGAAAGGGCAGAGGCTGCAAACCTCTTATAATCGGTATTATTATTATTATTCCGCCGGATTTTGTCCGGCAATTTTCTTGGCCGTCGTTTAACCGATGAAGTCGAAACTTCGCATAGGGGTTGGGAAATGTGAGATCTAATGCATATCAAACGAGGAAGCCGATTGGTCAGATGGTTTGGCGGCCATCTTGGATTTACCCTAAAACATTTCAAGATCTTCTCCTCTGGAACCACTGGACCGATTGCCTCAAAACTTGGCACACATGTTCGATGAATCTGGGGCTCCCAAATTATGATTTGAAAAGTTGTTCCGTAAATTAAAATGGCCGCCATTGACCAATCAAAATTGTCGGATTTTCAAATAACGGATTTGGATGGAGAAGGTGACTATATATATGCATTGCGATATGGCGATCACGAATATGCAACAATTTTGCCCCTAGGTCACGTGGTTTGGCCGCCATCTTGAATTTTGTTAGAAACGGAGCACATCATATACAGGCTATAACTCTGGAACCACGGGAGGGACAACCTTGCCGTTTGTTGCATTATATTGTTCAAGAGCAGCTCTTTCGGAAATATGTCAACCGTTTTCACCTAGCTTCAATAGTTTCCCCGCTATTCTCCATCGTAATTCGCTCAAATGTGTCAATTATCGGATTATCGGACTATATGTATGTTATGAGACACGCCGATGCTGAATACGGCGAATTTGTGGTGGTTGAGCCTTTTAGATGTAATGAATACCCGAATAAGAAGCCGACTGGTCAGATGCTTTGGCGGCCATCTTGGATTTACCCTAAAACCTGGTGACTTCCAGGTCTAAAATCAATGCTGTTGCAAATAATAGTATAGTGATGGCGCTTGCAACCCGAGGATTGCAGCTTGCTGCTATATTTTATTATATTTTTGTTTCATTCATTAAAGATAAAGTTAATATTTCAGCAAAAATACAGTTGGAAGATATAGTTAACAAAACAGTCGATAGTTCCAGAAGAGATTCACAGAGCTTTGTTGACAAAAAGTGGCAGGGAACTATTTTCCTCGGTAACCTTTTTTTTGACTTAATATGTTTTGTTTTCAAATTCGTAGTATAAATTATAGTATTGTATTTTGAACAAATGTCCAAACAAATAAATAAATGAATACACAAACCAAAGATCAAAATTACTATAGGAAACTCGAATACGTACATGTAGTAAAGGTAACAGCATAATTTCTTTGATTGAGCAACCCGATTTAGGACCTTTCTAAAGAAAGGTAGAGCCCAACATCATATTGATAAAGTTTCATAGATGACTGTGAAAATGCCATGCACTTTTCTCCTAGTTTTAAGAGATAGGGAGATCATCTCCCACTGTTTCAGAAGCGTATGTCCAATATCTTGACATGTGAAACTGGAACGAGTACATGTTTATCTTATCTATAGTTCTGTTTTCACATATTTTAATACGGCAAGACTATATATGCCATTGTGGCTTTGATGGCCATCACTCTGTTGCAATAATAGTCCATTTGCCAGTTCCGTGACCGTTCCTCATCAGTGCACCTAGCGAGGGACAGCGCAGACTGGACGAGAGAGCTTTACCGGGCATATATAACCTAGATTCTTATGAAAAACAATTCGCCTGTTTCACAATAATCCACAAACAAAACAATTGAACCGGAGCGATTACAGGTGCATTGACGAGGAACCCGCGATTACAGGTGCATTGACGAGGGACCCACGGTTTCAAGGGATGGTTCGTATTTTCCGCATCTTACCCTGGGCTACAGTGAGGAAAATATTTTTAATCAGTGATATTTTCGGCTTGAAGTTGCGGAAAGTATCATCAATGTAAGCCTAACGGTCCTTTCTTCCATTAGTAGGATAAGTTGATGCATATTTGCCATATTTACGTCGGTTATCAAAAGTTAAAATCGGCCCAATGCTGTGAGTATAGGCTGGAGAGAAGATTACGAATCACACTTAACCGAGAGTCGCGTATTATTATGACGTCATTTGTACGAGCGCGCATAACTCAAAATTTCGATGGGCGACCCCCGTCAAGGAGAGTCTTTTGTTCAAGAATTCAAATGAAAAAGTCGGATTAGCAAATTTGCTAGTTATTGGAAAACCGGTGGAATGTGGTATTAAGTATATGGAGCAAAACTGTCATCTAATGCTAGGTTTGGTTTATGACAATTTTATACGATATCTTTCCATCCGTTTTCATATGATATCATTTTCAAACGCCCGTCGACAGACGATTGGTAAGATATGTAAGAAGTGAACAAAATTGACGAAGTTCGGTGATCAAAAACCAACCATATGACTCCACAGGAAAGCTTCCCTAGGTACCTCACATTCAGACTAAAATACGGAGGATTCTAAGACTTAGCCTTGGCATCTTCGGTGCGCTTTTATTGCAGCTGTTCACGTGGAAACTATGAAGTAACCCAACAGCCCATAGCACCGGCTTAAGCGGAATTAGATACGCTAGCCCGGGAGCTGTGATGTCAGATAAGCTCCAGAAATAACTTATCTGATGTTATTGGTTGGGCATTGGGGGCGTCTGATGGGGTGAACACCTCAACATGTGGTAAACATGGTAAATGCAAAAATACCCCAAAAAATTTACGTGAAATGCGGTAAAATCAGTCGTGCGGTAATTTTCCCACCAAATCAATAAACCCACATATAATTACTAAATTGCATGTACAGGGGGCGGACATCGGGAACTAACAGTCCACCAGCAGAATCCTACCATATACAGGTAATAAATAGTTGAGATATATAAGAGGTGGGAAAGATTGACGACATCTGGCGACTAAAAAACAACCATATAACTCAACAGAAAAGCTTTCCTCGGCACCTCACAGTCACACTAGAATTAGGAGGATTCTAAGACGCAGCCTTGGGTATCTCAGCCGCGTTTTTTGCAGATGTTCATGTAAAAATCATGTAGTAATCACACGACCCTAGCAGCGGCTTAATCGAAATTGGATAGGCTAGGTCGGAAGTTGTGATGACAGATCATCTCAAACAGATAACTCATCTGATGTTAATGGATGAGCATCGATGGAGTAAACGCTTCAACATGAGAGAAACATTGCAAGAATATCCAGATGAAACTAACCTGTAATGCCCGGCGTCATGCGGTTACGCCCCGCCAAGACATTAAACCTACATACATTTGTCAAATGGCATGTACAGAGGGCGGGCATCGAGGATTAGCAATCCACCAGCAGAATCCTAACATATACAGGATATGAATTGACGAGGTATGTAAGAGGTGGCACCTCACATTCAGACAAGAATACGGAGGATTCTAAGACGTAGCTTTGGTAGACGAGGTCGTATATTGCAATCACAATTTTTGTCCGTCCGTCTGTTAACTTTTGTTTGTCTGAGCGATATATCTAGTCCCATGTCCTGGATTGGCATCAAACTTTGAGTTTACCTTATCCATAGGGCAAAGAGGAACTCAGTTCATTTTGAGGTCAAATGGTCAAATTCCTGGCTTTTACTTCGCTTGAATATGGGCATATTAGGAGATCCCATGAGGTCACGATCACAGGCTATCTACCATTTTTCTTTGCAGGGATTTGTTTCAGATTACGTTGAACCATCGTTGTGATTGGTCAAGCATTCGGGGTCACAAAAGTCGCGATCTCACTGCCGGTGTGGGGGCTAAGAATGTCCGGTGGATACGAGTGTCCGGCCCCTGTCTTTTAACCCAGCTATGACATTTTTATCTACATTGGGGACAAGTGTCAGTCCTTGGTTGCAATAGAAAAGGATATGAAATGGGACACTAATCAACAGGATATTCTTATGCACCACACCGATATCACAAGATCCTACCAAGACAAGAGCGGAATATAGGGTCTTAAATTATCCGGATTGTGTATTGGCGGAACTGTTTGATTCTGTTATTGTTATTTGACCAAGCCTGGCAAAGTAAATACCCTTTTCTGTCTTTCTGAAAAGAACAGAAGTTGATAGATAATTAATGCACCGGTTTAATCTCCCAAGGAAAATGCGTTTATCAATGATTTTTTAAGCTAACCCTACATGACAGTTACAGTATACCGAGCAATTGAAGTCTAAAAATAGTATACTAGTTATGCCATACATTCCTAATTCCAAACCATAAGTATAGTGTGGTTTTACAACAAAATATTATTCATCATAAACGACTTCCTCATTCTTTCTCCAGAATATAAATATTCTCATTTCCCTCATTTTTTATTGAACAAAAGATGTCTGCGATTGCTTATTTGGTTTTCCATGAAGAAATAGGCTATAGATGAACAGATTTCACATAATGATTTATAGACCTACGCTATAGAGGCTTGGTGATTTTTTTCGAAGGATAACGTAGTAAGCAGTAATTTTGTGAATCAGGAGTATGGTTTTGATTACTTTGGTAAGATTTATGGGAGTTACTGAAATATTGTCATATTTTGTCCTTGTAATGACTAACAATACATCTAAAACGAAGTCCGTCATTTTTTCCTTGCCATGTATACAGGAAAGAAAAAATAAATTCTAAAATCAGGCAATCTTAATAAATTAATATCCTATCAATACGCCCCAATCGTATATGTCGCTATGTAAGCGACATATCGAACTGGGGGAGCAGATAGGATTTTTATTTTAATTAGATTGAAAATCGGGAACATTAGTTCAATTGTATAATTATTCTCACAAATGATATTAATCGTAATAGCAAACGAGATACATGTATACCCTAGTCATGAAACGCTTGTGTTCATGAGACATTTAAACATAATATTGATATGAATATATCAGTGTCATATAGCCAAATATACCGCTCTCGATCTCATCTTCAATTTAATGAATAATATCGAAGTGCTGTCTTTGTTGTGATCGATAAATCTCTAAAGAGCTTCTCATATAGCACATCATCACTGAAACAACGCTAATATTAGGATCAAACAAAGGTTGTATGGCGGTCATTTTGCTCAATGATTTAACGTTGGAAAGACGTGATCAGGTGACACTGTCGACCCAATAGCGACGTTGTATCAACGTTTGTATGATAATGGTGGAACGTCAGCATTTGGTTGCTACCGTTGCTTGACGTATGTTCTGTGTCAATACAAAAAGCTAAAATGACCCTCATAAACGTTTGTGAGAAACTATCAACGTTGTGCGAACGTTAATGTGCTATCTTGGTTAGTACTCTTCAAACTGTCTAACGTTGCTTAACCATGCAACAATATGACAATGCTAGCCAGTGAGAAAGTTTGTCATTGCAGCGGTTGACTTCTATGACACAAGTTATTGCCCATGCTTGCGCCACTAACTACCTCACCAAACAGACCGGAGGTCCCTTCTAAAGAAAAGAACTGACTGCCTCTCAGCCTGCCTTTGTCATGGTAGAGATCCCCCAAATAAAATCCGCAACGTTAGTCTGACACATGTGTCTGTTTCTGGGGAACCATATATGGTATCTGATAACGTCATGCGCTGCGCTTGTTCATGCTATGACCATGATCTGTTGAACTAAGTCCGTGTGCCCCTAGCCCACTTTTTTGACTGGTTCACTGCCCCAGTAGACAGGTAGCTGCTGGCATTTTGACTGGTTCACTGCCGCAGTAGACAGGTTGGGCCAACATCATTTTTCTGGCTGTGTATATGCTGTGAATATTTTGTGGTTCTATCGTAACATTTAGCCATACTTTTTTGTCTCCCGCCGCAACGCGGCCGGGGAGTTTAAAATGGTTCTTGCTTCTTTGTGTCCGTGGAAGTCCGTGTATGTCCGTGGATGTCTTTGAATTTTCCGCAAGCAATCACTTCCAAACGCTTTGTTGGATTCTTCCGAAATTCGGCATACGCATTCTTTGCGACAAAACGCCAGTTGGTATTGCATTTCAGCAACATCTGCCTGAAGGTGGCACCACTGGGTAAAAATGGGTCTTGCTTCTTTGTGTCCGTGGATGTCCGTGGACCTCCGTTTAAATTTTTCGCAAGCGATAACGTCCAAACGCTTTGTCGGATTCTCCCGAAATTCGGCATACGCATTCCTTGCGACAAGACACCGGCTGCTATTGCATTTCAGCAACATCTGCCTGAAGGTGTCGTCACTGAGTCTCGCTTCTTCATGTCCGTTCCTGTCCGTGGATGTTGGTTCAATTCTTTGCAAGCGATAACTTACAAACGCTTTGTTGGATTCTCCCGAATTTCGGCATACGCAATCCTTGCGACAAGACGCCGGTTGCTACTGCATTTCAGCAACATCTGCCTGAAGGGGGCGCCACTGAGTTTCGCTTCTTCGTGTCCGTTCCATTTCATGGATGTCAGGATAACTTCCAAATGCTTTGTCGGATTCCTCTGAAATTTGGCATATACATTCCTTGTTACCAGACGTGGGTTGGTATTGCGTTTCAGCAAGATCAACCTGAAGGTGACACCACTGGGTCTTGTTCCAATCTTATGTGCATGTCCGTAGATGTCCGTGTTGTCCATTCAAATTCTTCACAAGCGATAACTTCCAAATGCTTTGTCGAATTTCTTCGATATTTGGCATATACATTTATTGTGATAAAATGTTGATTGGTATTGCGTTTCAGAAAGATCTGCGGCAGGTGGCGCCTCTAGAGTTCTTTCCGTTCTTTTGTGCTGCAAGCGATAACTTTAAAATGCTTTGAAATGTCGCTTGGAATTGAGTTTTGCCTACTTGCCCATACAGGTGGCGCCACCTGGTGGCAACTTCTAAATTTGGTTTCCTGACAATAACTTGAGAACTGCTCATCGAATTCTTCCCAAATTCGGCATGCATACATTGTACCTTGCCATGAGATGTTGCTTGGGATTGCGTTTCATCCACTTCTACTTACACGCGACGCCACCTGGTGAAAAAATCTGAAATTTGTTTTCGGCCAATAACTTGGGAACTGCGTGCTCATCGGATTCTTTAATAAGTTGAGAACTGCTCATCGAATTCTTCCCGAATTAGGCATGCATACATTGTAACATGCCAGGAGATGTTGCATGGGATTGCCTTTCACTCACTTGCACTTACCTGGTGGCAAAATCCCAAATTTGTTTCCGGGTAATACCATGACATAAGATATCGCTTGAGATTGCGTTTCGTCCACTTGTGCCTACAGTTGGCGCCACCTGGTGTTAAAATCAAAATTTGTTTTCGGCAGTTAACTTGAGTTAACGGCAGCTGATCGGAATCTCCTCAAATTTAGCATGCATGTACCATTCCAGGAGATGTTGCGTTTGATTGCCTTTCGCTCACTTGTACTTAAAGGTGGCGCCACCTGGTGGCAAAATACCAAATTTGTTTCCGGGTAATAACTTGAGTACTGCTCATCAGATTCTTCTTATCTTTGGTATGAATATACCATGACATAAGATGTCGATTGGGATGGCGTTCCGCCCACTTGCGCCTACAGGTGGCACCACATCCTGTCAAAATCTAAATTTGATTTCGCTCATCGGATTTTTCGCCAATTTGGTATGCAGATACCATGCCATGAGATGTCCCTTGGGATTGTATTTCGCCTGCTTCTGCCTGCAGGTGGCGACACCTGGTGGAAAAACCCAAAATTTGTTTCCGGGCAATAATTTGACAAGTGCTGATCGGATTCGTCTCAAATTTGGTTACCATATGCCATAAAATCTCGCTTGGGATTGTTTCCCACACCTGTGCCTACAGGTGGCGACACCTGGTGGCAAAATCTAAATTTGGTTTCCGGGCAATAACTTGACGACCCCTCTTCAGATTCTTCCCAAAGTTCGTATGCTGATACCATGCCATGAGATGGTGCTTGGGATTGCGTTTCGCCCACTTGCACCTACGGGTGGCGACACCTAGTGGCAAATTTAAAATTTGGTTTCCGGGCAATAGGTTGAGGACGCCTTCAGATTCTCGTCAAATTTGGTTTGCAGATAATATGCCTTGTGATGTCGCTCGGGGTTGCATCTCGGTTACATAATTCCCATGTTTCACTGCATGGAAACTATAATACAGCAGCAATCAACATTCAATCAGCCGTTCTGAGTTGATCTTAAAAGGCAGAAAGATCCTTCCGCATCCAACGCCTATGAAGTAGCAGTTGCCTCCGTCATGTATATCGCCTGAGACCAACAATGCTAAAAAATATTGCTGCCATTTCGGCGGGGGGCCTAGCATCCTCTGGCTGCTTGTTTCTTGTATGTATAGCTGTGAAAATATGGTAGTTCATCCCCAATATTTAGTCAAACTTGAAATGTTAACACTTATGGGCTGTGAATATATAGTTCTACCGCAAGATTCAGTCATACCCGATATTTCGTCCTGTATTGGCTGTGAAAATATAGTAGTTCTGTTTCAATATTTAATCATACTTTAAGTTTATCGAGTATAGGGTGTGAATTCTACTACAAGATTAGTCACTTGAATATCATCATACACAGGTTGTAAATATCTAATAGTTCTACCGCAATATTGAGACATAATTGAACTTTCGTCTTGTTTCGGCTGTGAAAATAGAGTGGTTCTACATCAATATTTTTTCATAGTCGAAAATCATATAGGCATGAATATATAGAATAGCTTATGAGTTGCATATGAAATGGATATCGGTTATCGACGACTGACTATTGGCAATTTGCAATGCGGTTGTTTGTCGGTGCAAGAATTGTGATCGTCAGGTTTTACTTTGGCTTGTACAACGCTCGAGGTGTGACCAATTATTTGGCAAGGTGGTTCTCGTTTTACATCTCGTTGAGGAGATTGGCGAAGCCGTGCACTATGTACAGGACGGATGTTACAGTCGACTTTTCCGAGGCTGTCACATTTTTCTTGTAAACTGCCATTGTGTTTTCCGATTGCTCATCCTCCACGCATCCCTAATTGCATGTTATAGAACATATCAGAATGACAGATGACACGCCCCCTCCTGGTCCGTTTTGATTTAACCCTTTTTGTCCGAATTCACTGTGTTAATACTTCCTAATGATGCATTGTCTCGTCCAGGTACATTGCTTTAATTGGATTGAGACAAGCAGAATGTGCTAACGCGGTAATCTTGCGGAGTAGTCTGTGCGAGTAAGCATAAAAAATACACCATATTGCGTAATAAAATGAATCAGGAGTTTGATTCAGACTGCCTTTCAGAAAACCTTGTTTACGACGATGTTGAGTCTGTCACAGCTGCCCATCAGCGAGACAAGTCAGGAGTCAGTCAACATGTTAAGCCTTTTTCAGCACACTATATTGGTGTTAACCCACACAATTATTTGGAGATGAAGTGAACTCAATACCATTCTTTTGTGTTGGATTCGATCAAAACAATTTTCAACACCATTGCATCGTGTTGACCAACCGTCATAACCATGTCATTTAGATGTAGATCGATGTAGTATGAAAAGGTGAGAAATAATTATATTCTTGAAAAAAAAATTAATCACAACAGCAACATCGACGAAGACACCCCCTGCCATCCAAGTCACTGTGAATCCCATGCACTGTTTTGGCATTTTGTAAAAGTACAGGTCAAAGTCTTGGAAGCCGGTTTTCATATATTTTACCTGTAGTTTGGATTTTTATAACAATAAACCTCGTTTATCATCGAATGCACGAGAATGTATGCTGAGAAAAACATTATTCTGCCATTTCCCAGGGTGATTTTTGCGTTGATATAAGAGTACAATGTAATTGTCGGCGGGATAAATATACTATGCACGCGCCGAAATAGGCTGAAATTATTCGTAATTGGGGAAGTAATTGAAGGGAAAACATTATATCAAGTGGAACTGTCATTTATTATCTGACATAGATCATCACTTGGATATATCATTGCCGTGGTGACTTTATCACGTTCATATATATAATGGCTCGTATAATTGTTACAAATTCAGGACCCAGAAATGGTATAGGGCGCTAGACATGTTGCTGAAAATTTGAAAACGTGCCATAGGAAAACGGAACAGGAAATGTACTGATATTTCCCGACGAGAAGTTCTTTAACTGATTTTACACGTTCAAAGCAATGCATTGGGGCGTTTCGGCCCGTTTGCTCTTAAGAGGCGCTACAACGTTCTTTCGAAGAGGGTTTACAGTGAATCAAGTCGTCACGCCCGACGTTCATTAGGTAACTGTTGTCCGTTGTGATATTGCCATGACAACTGCAACGCCATTCCGAATGAGGCGTAGCATAGCATGAAACCGCTATCGATGAACTGATGAATAAATAAAAACGTTTAAGCACAGTGCAGGCTGGTATTAAAACTCTGTGAGAACCACAGCAGGCCAGGAGCGAGAGCAAGAGCATGTCGGACGGGCAATGGGCTCGGATAAGTACGTCAATAGTGGTGTTTCCTCTATCTGCAAACGGTTGTTGACTCATCTCCAGTACGAGTGTGCTATACCCGCCTGTCTATCGCTTGTCCATATTCTGTCGATTTCCGGGCAGATTGCAGTGCGGAGTGATGGCCGAACAGGGTCAGCTCTTGGCTGTTTTCCCAGACGCTCCCAAGATTTACAGCTATTTGCTTTCCCGCCTTGATTAAGGAGTTGGACAATCTGTTTAGCGCCATAATGGTGTTTTCTTTATCCAACACAGTCTGGAAAGAGGCAGCGGTTTGCACTTCGCTCGCCGCATCGCTGTCCCATCTCGTCCAATTAGAAGGATGTTGGAAAAGCTAACGGCGTTTCACTCCTCTCCAATCCTACTACATCATAATCAATAACTGTTTGTTGAACGCTGGGTCTCTGATCGAAGCCCTGTTCCATCCTCGCCTGTTTTCTCTCCGACAATTCGTGTCATTGTTTTCCCACAGAGGATAAGCCGCCATGGCCAATCAATGAAGGGAATCACCGGTGGGATTTCACGATCTGGGGACAACTAAATCTCTATACCCAGGATACGGAATCGCCAACGATTATTATTTTGCTGGCAATGTTTTCCAACTCTGGGAATAATAGTTTATAGGGATTAAGCGTCGGTTTAATGCTATAGTAATAAGTGTTGTGATTATTGCTATTTTCCACAGATTAAGCCAGCCTCCTTTGACCAGATAATGGCTAATGCAATCTTGCGCCCGAGTCGCATTCGAAGTCAAACCTGTCCCACCACAGGTCTCGCTGTATCTCCAAATAACAATATTTGATAGCTGGAAATTTAGATGTTCAAAAATCGCCTTGGTCAGACGGGCTAAAGTCTTCTGTATTAAAGCAAGGCTCAGAGATTTTATCTGACAGATTTATTGGCAGTACAGATAATATTTATATGGTTCCATGGAGGCCTAATAGTAGGAGGCATAAAATCTGATGCCGTGAAACTGCGTGGCGGCCAGACCTTCCTTTCATATTAAAAGAAAAACAACGATGGACCGCGCTCATGGGTATAATGTATATATCACTAACAGAATCTGTCGACCATTTTATTTTTTATATTTGATATTTTGCTTCCTTCTCTAATTCCTCTAATAAGTCAATCGCACGAAGTTCGCTTTTCAACTCAGTGAAAAAGTAACATTTCTGTCCAAGAAAAGACATATAAGTGACACTTTGTAGCTGGTTCGATGAAGAGAATTTGCGGGTGTAAGCCATTTTTTCCTCACTTCCCTGTGATTGACATACTAGGGGAAGTACCGTAATTATCTAACTGATTCAGGATGCCATATTCTTGATCATAGCTATACTTATCTATGCAAATTTAAGCCAATAATAAATTTTGCTAATAAAGAATGGTGCGCGAGAATAAATCTGAGGTTACGGAGCATTGGCAGTTTGCTTTGTTGACTCGATGGGCTGTGGGCGAAAATGTCATTAGATGGTGAAAATGAAGTCATCGCTTAAAGCCAAAGTAAATGAAAGCTAAATGCCAAACACTAGACACAATAGAATGTCATCCCGATGAGAGCTCTATCATCAACCATAACTCCTATTTTATAGAGAAAATAAAACCTGAATCATGGCCCATTGTGCTGATGTTTGAATTGAATTACCCCGAAAATTAGACTTTCAAGCACCCAGTCATTTCACTCAATCCGCTTAATCCAGTCTTAACCATGAGCGTTATTGATCCGAAGATCTTTCATTCAACGCATGTCAAATGGACTACTTCCGCTTTGAGACCTTGAGGCCTCCCTATGCACACTTTGCGTGGTTTGATGTAATGTAGTCAGTGTCTCGCTTGACTGGTAAAACTAATGTTATTTTACGAAATGATACCGTTGATAGCTTCCAGACAAAGACAAAAGATTATTGCACGTGCTTTGACACTCGAAATTGGATTTCTTATATAACAAAAAAATGATAATTTGAATTAACATGAGCAAGATGAATCCAAAATTGAATGGTGGATATACACGAATCCAGCACAAATATTGATATCCAAAATCGAATGGTGGATATCCATGAGTACAGCACATCCCCTCTTTCAAGCAACACTGGAATTTATATCATATGCCATTCCATATTCTATGGATATCCAAAATTGAAAGGTGGATATCTATGAGAGCAGCGCAAATATTGATATCTAAAATTGAATGATGGATATCCATGAGTCCAGCACAAATATTGATATCCAGAATTGAATGGTGGATATCTATGAGTCCAGCACAAATATTGTTCTCCAAAATTGAATGGTGGATATCCAAGAGTGCAGAACAAATATTGATATCTAAAATTGAATGGTGGATATACATGTACATGAGTGCAGCACAAATATTGAAATCCAAAATTGAATGGTGGATATCCATGAGTCCAGCACAAATGTTGGTATCCAAAATTGAATGGCGGATTTCCAAGAGCGCAGCACAAGTATTGATATCCAAAATTGAACGGTGGATATACATGAGTCCAGGAGAAATATTGAATATCCAAAATTGAATGGTGGGTATCCAGGAGTCCAGCACAAATGGTGGTATCCAAAATTGAATGACGGATATCAAAGAGTGCAGCACAGATATTGATATCCAAAATTGAGTCCAGCATAAACATTGGTATCCAAATTTGAATGGTGGATATCCATGAGTCCAGCACAAATATTGATATTCAAAATTGAATGGTGGATATACACGAGTCCAGAATAAATATTGATATCCAAAATTGAATGGTGCATATCCAAAAGTGCAGCACAAATATTGATGTCCAAAATTGAATGGTGGATATCCATGAGTTCAGCACAAATAATGATATCCAAAATTGAACGATGGATATCCAAGAGTGCAGCACAAATATTGATATCCAAAATTGAATGGTGGATATCATTGAGTCCAGCACAAATATTGATTTCCAAAATTGACTGGAGGATATCCATGCGTCCAGCACAAATGTTGCTATCCAAAAATGTGAATATCCAAGAGTGCAGCACAGATATTGATATCGATATTGAATGGTGGATATCCATGAGTCAAGCACAGATACTGACATCCAAAACTGAATGGTGGATATTCAAGAGTGCAGCACAAATATTGATGAAAATTAAATGGTGGATATCGATGAGTCCAGCACAAATATTGATATCCAGATTACCCGCGTGGTTTCCGGGTGTGAAAAGAATAGGAACCAAACGTCGTGATATGACTGAAATAGTGTTGAAAGCGACGTTCAATCATATTCACTCACTCACTCACTCACTCACTCTTTCAATGGTGGATATCCATGCGTGCAGCACAAATATTGATATCCGAAGAGAAAGGACCGGTGATATGGATGGATGTGGATGGATGTACTTGAGCACTCCATCGAACCGCGATGGGCACAGGTCGTGCGAACACGCCGTGCAACCCGTTTCCCCCAACCCGCCCTACACATGATCCCTCTTAACAGTGTCATATAGACACTGCTTAATCCCCACATTCCTATTACACAATATACCTTCTCTTAATTCCCATAACTACAGCAATATCACATAATATTTCCATCTGTCAAGCCCCCTCATTCTCTCTTCTCGGACCGATTCTTAGTGGCAACTTTGATTAATTATCACCATGGACACTCATAATTAAATCTCCCAATAGCCACTCATCCTCCCCATTCACTCAACATTTAATATATCACCCATCGAATTTCTCTCCAACCCACTTTCTTTAATAATTGTTCCTGCCCCCAACACCCTAGTAATCCTCGTCCTTGTGTCCTAAATTTTCAAGTATCCTATTGTTCCCCGTCCTCTCCAGCTTTCCACTGTTGAGCCGTTTTACAAAGTAATCCTTCACATTGCACCCAGTGTAAAGTCTTGTCACATTAACATTCTACAGCAGTTCTGCCTCCCCCAACCCCTCAATATCCGCTCTAATGGTCCACACATCCTGCACAAAGTTGGATACGATACGATATCCAAAATGCAATTGTAGTTATCCAAAATATAATTGTAGTATCCAAAATGCAATTATGGTTATCCGAAATACAATTTTGGTTATCCAAGATACAATTGGCGTTATCCAGAATACAATGTGGTATCCAAAGTACAACTGTGGTTATCCAAAATTCAATTATGTTTATTCAAAATACAATTGTGGTTATCCAAGATGCAATGGTGGTTATCCAAATTATAATGTGGTTATCCGAAATTCAATTGTGGTTATCCAAAATACAATTGTAATGATCCAAAATACAATTGTGGTTATCCAAAATGCAACTGTGATTATCCAAAACACAGTGTGTTATCCAAAATACAATTGTAGTTATCCAAAATATAATTGTAGTATCCAAAATAGCAATTATGGTTATCCGAAATACAATTCTGGTTATCCAAGATACAATTGTCGTTATCCAGAATACAATGTGGTTATCCAAAGTACAACTGTGGTTATCCAAAATTCAATTATGTTTATTCAAAATACAATTGTGGTTATCCAAGATAAAATGGTGGGTATCCAAATTATAATGTGGTTATCCGAAATTCAATTGTGGTTATCCAAAATACAATTGTAATGATCCAAAGTACAATTGTGGTTATCCAAAATGCCACTGTGATTATCCAAAATACAGCGTGTTACCCAAAATACAATTGTGGTTATCTAAAATACAATTGTAGTTATCCAAAATGCAATTGTAGTTATCCAAAATATAATTGTTTTAGCCAATATCCAAAATACCATTAAGTTTATCCAAAATACAATTGTGGGTATCCAATATACACTGTGGTTATTCAAAATACAATTGCGGGTATCCAAAATACAATTGTAGCTATCTAAATACAATTGTAATTATCCAAAATACAATTCTGATTATCCAAAATACAACTGTGTTTATCCAAGATGCAACTGTGGTTATCGGAAATGCAATTGTGGTTATCCAAAATTCGACTATAGTTATCCAAATTGCGATTGTAGTTATCCAAAATACAATTGTATTTATCCAAAATGCGGTTGTGGTTATGAAAAATACAATTGTGATTATCCAAAATACAACAGTAGTTCCCAAAATATAATTGTGATTATCCTGAATGCAGTTGTAATTGTCAAAATTACAAAATTCAACTGTGGTTATTCAAAATGCAGTTGTAGTCATCTAAAATGCAATTATCGGTATCTAAAATGCAATGGATATCTTAACTACATTGCGCAATTGTAGATATCATGAAATCAACTCCGATTTTGGGTATCCACTCTATTTAGATAATAATCCAATATGAAAATGCACCTATCCATAATTCTGTGATTAAATACCATAACAGCTAACCATACTTATCCAAACATTATAGTATTGAATAGCTTAAATCAATAGCAAGTGGCGTGTACATATATTTGTTGTCAATATATCTGTAACGTATTAATTATCCCTTCAACTATTGAAACTTTGACCTTGGAAACTGGACTTAAAGTAATAAATAATAAGAGTATAGATAGTTGGACTAACCTGACTAAGGGCAATCAATCAATATTGCTGACGTATAGATAGCTGGACTAACCTGACTAAGGGCAATCAATCAATATTGCTGACGTATAGATAGTTGGACTAACCTGACTAAGGGCAATCAATCAATATTGCTGACGTATAGATAGCTGGACTAACCTGACTAAGGGCAATCAATCAATATTGCTGACGTATAGATAGCTGGACTAACCTGACTAAGGGCAATCAATCAATATTGCTGACGTATAGATAGTTGGACTAACCTGACTAAGGGCAATCAATCAATATTGCTGACGTATAGATAGCTGGACTAACCTGACTAAGGGCAATCAATCAATATTGCTGACGTATAGATAGCTGGTTAACCTGACTAAGGGCAATCAATCAATATTGCTGACGTATAGATAGCTGGACTAACCTGACTAAGGGCAATCAATCAATATTGCTGACGTATAGATAGTTGGACTAACCTGACTAAGGGCAATCAATCAATATTGCTGACGTATAGATAGTTGGACTAACCTGACTAAGGGCAATCAATCAATATTGCTGACGTATAGATAGTTGGACTAACCTGACTAAGGGCAATCAATCAATATTGCTGACGTATAGATAGCTGGACTAACCTGACTAAGGGCAATCAATCAATATTGCTGACGTATAGATAGCTGGACTAACCTGACTAAGGGCAATCAATCCAATATTGCTGACGTATAGATAGTTGGACTAACCTGACTAAGGGCAATCAATCAATATTGCTGACGTATAGATAGTTGGACTAACCTGACTAAGGGCAATCAATCAATATTGTGACGTATAGATAGTTGGACTAACCTGACTAAGGGCAATCCAATCAATATTGCTGACGTATAGATGGCTGGACTAACCTGACTAAGGGCAATCAATCAATATTGCTGACGTATAGATAGTTGGACTAACCTGACTAAGGGCAATCAATCAATATTGCTGACGTATGAGTAAGCTGGACTAACCTGACTAAGGGCAATCAATCCAATATTGCTGACGTATAGATAAGTTGGACTAACCTGACTAAGGGGCAATCAATCAATATTGCTGACGTATGAATGGCTGGACCTTCTGACTAAGGGCAATCAATCAATATTGCTGACGTATAGATAGCTGGACTAACCTGACTAGGGCAATCAATCAATATTGCTGACGTATAGATGACTGGACTAACCTGACTAAAGGGCAATCAATCAATATTGCTGAGCGTATGAATGTAGCTGGACTAACCTGACTAAGGGCAATCAATCCAATATTGCCGACGTATAGATAGCTGGACTAACCTGACTAAGGGCAATCAATCAATATTGCTGACGTATAGATAGCTGGACTAACCTGACTAAGGGCAATCAATCAATATTGCTGACGTATAGATAGCTGGACTAACCTGACTAAGGGCAATCAATCAATATTGCCGACGTATAGATAGCTGGACTAACCTGACTAAGGGCAATCAATCAATATTGCTGACGTATAGATAGCTGGACTAACCTGACTAAGGGCAATCAATCAATATTGCTGACGTATAGATAGCTGGACTAACCTGACTAAGGGCAATCAATCAATATTGCTGACGTATAGATAGCTGGACTAACCTGACTAAGGGCAATCAATCAATATTGCTGACGTATAGATAGCTGGACTAACCTGACTAAGGGCAATCAATCAATATTGCTGACGTATAGATAGCTGGACTAACCTGACTAAGGGCAATCAATCAATATTGCTGACGTATAGATAGCTGGACTAACCTGACTAAGGGCAATCAATCAATATTGCTGACGTATAGATAGCTGGACTAACCTGACTAAGGGCAATCAATCAATATTGCTGACGTATAGATAGCTGGACTAACCTGACTAAGGGCAATCAATCAATATTGCTGACGTAGGACTAGTCGTGACGGATGATTCCATCAGTCATATGCGCTACATTACTCTTGATCCATGACACTAAGCCCTGACGTTTTATGTTTATATTACCGGAAGTATAATAGGAATTTTCCATCGAAATACTTCCACGAATTGAAGAACTAATGAGATGTCTAATATGATATTGGGATGTTTTATGATGTTCTAATTACCCGTGCAGTATTATAAGGCCACTACTGGAAAACACTGGACCCGCTCTTGCGTAACCACGTGGCACTCATCGCATAATGGCTGATGCCAGATTAATATGGCCAATGCACTAGCGTAGATTGTCTTTTCCCAGCAGCGAACAGTTGGCTAAATCAATTGCCCCAGTTTTATAGTACTATGCCTGGGATGTATATCAATACCGTACGTTGTGTTCTTTGTGTTGCCAAGGGAGATGATATATTTAACAATTCCCCAGATAGCCATTCTGCACGATGCTTCATTTACAAAGAAATACTCAGATAAATGAAGATGCGATTTTTTTTTTCTAAAGCACTCAACTCACGTGGTTGTATTTATTTGCGTTAGTGTCAAGGATCATAACTGTACCACAAAGTGATATTGTGTGTGGATCTGAGAAGCCAAGAGCTCTACACTTCGGGCCATTCACGTCCTCTACAAATTGTTGGTGTTGCGCCTACAGAATAGAGCATTCATCCGGCAATAAAGGAGTATTTGATACGCTCCAGTTGTCGCCGATTCCGCGTTTTTATTGTCATTCGCTGTCTGTTAATTCTATAAACTAGTCCCCGACGAGGAGAGTCAGATCGCGAGGTGATGGATGACAGAACGATAGAGTGAGACTCGAGGCAGCTTGTAAAAGGATTAAGGAGGGGATGTTAAGCCATACAAATGACACATGTGATCACTTGTCCAAGTGAATTGACGGAGACCCCGAACTCGAAGTCATAGAAATGGCAATTCGCTTCAAGCTATCCCGTCAAACGACAATTCACTGACCTTAGCGAGTTGTCATGGTTAGTCCTCAACACGTACTTTCTCGTTGAGGATGAGGTATCGTCCGAAATGTCGTCTAGGTTTGGTTTGGTCATTTACTTGGGCACTCAATCTTGGTACGATGGGGACTGGCCTAAAATACTAGTGCCCATCGTGAGATGGAGCGTCCAAGTAAATCAATCCATCCATCCGTCCACTGCCAATCGAGTTTCACAACTTCCACAAACTTGTTCATTTTAATCAACTTCAAACATTTTCTCTACATGCTAACTTCTTTTTAGAAATAATATACGTTATATCATTGGTGTCGCTTGTAAACCACATTCTGCTGGCATACGTCGACGGAGTGCCCAAGTACACCCATCCATTCATCTATCGATCCACGTTATATCATTGGTGTCGCTTGTAAAGCACTTTCTCCCGGCATACGTCGCAGGAGTGTCTGAGTACACCCATCCATCCACGTTATATCATTGGTGTCGCTTGTAAATCACTTTCTCCTGGCATATGTCGATGGAGTGCCCAAGTACATCCACCCATCCATCAACGTTTTCTCATTGGTGTCGCTTGTCAAGTACATTCTCACGGCATCAAAAGGCATACCTCCTACCGGCAGTAGAATAGCTCTGACGATGGGAGAATGCCCTTTGATGGCTCTACATAAGCAGAACAGAACTAAGGACGTTTCAATGTATAGAAATGCATGGTTATCAATATTCAGTCAGACTTAGAGCCAGTTTCTCTGATCATTGTCCAATAATCTGGAATTTCCTCCCCGGGAGTCGAAGGACTCTAGCTATCTGGTATATGTCTCAGCTGGTGTGGCTGGCAAGGTGGTAGAAACTGACCAACCTATTCATGAATAACATGGTCATTAATGTGCTAGCCATAAGGCCAGTTCAAGTTTGTCATCTGGAGGCCATTCTCCGGCGGTCCGGCAAATGGGAAAGGCATGGGTACACACCATTAACGGCTTGATCGATCAGTCGGGTCGATCGTTTGTTCCCTAATTATTGCCCACTTATCCACGAGACAAGCCGACGACGTTTTGACCGGAAACAGTTTCACTGACACCAGGGTACCAACTTTTCTCTCGTCCAATCCAATCAGCTCTTTCTAAAGTATTTGATCGAGGCAATGCTCTCTCAGATGGTTCATCAGTCGCTACCGTTGTCATTGGTGTTGGGACTGTTTATGAGAAATGACTAAAACGATGTTGAAAGCAACGTTAAATCCTATTCACTCACTCACTCACTCAATCAGTCACTTAATTCAACCCTCCGTATGAGAGAGAGAAAGATTTAACTTCGCGCTCAGCAATATTTCAGGAAAATAACAAATCCTCCGGCTGATAAATGTGTGGTAACAGTAACACAAAATATCTCATTTGTCTAATCATGGGAAACTGATTAAACAGGATGAAAATAGATTTTCATTTCATCAGAGGTCGCCATGAATAAAGTTTTATTTGTGACAGGAGGTCAAAGCTCTGATGATATGAAAAAGCATTTTTTATTTACTTTCCTCACCGCTTCCCTTGTCTTCCTTGACTGTCTAAAGTAAGACTCAAAAGTTTTAAGAGAAAAAGATCAGTCATCCAGTTTCTAGCAACAGAAAATTTCAGAACTTGGATGTGGTGCATAGAAGGAAAAAATATGAGAAATTTACTTTGCGACGTTTACGTCTTCTTCAACGATAGAGCTGATGAATAAGAAACAACATTTAGCTATTTCATCCAGTAATATTTTTTTCGATTTAGGGGCCAAAGATTCTAACAATTTGAAAGACTCTGACGTCCATCATTTTCCGAAAATAAGAGTCATGAGAGTCTGATCGTGGTTGACTAAAAGATAAAATATGTATTTAAGGAACCGCTGGGTCATTGCCATTCCTGGCTGAAAAGCGTATTTCCAATAAGTTGGTTAAATCTTGACTCTTGTGGTTAAAAGATTATAAACGATATAACTCGATGTAACGCTTCTCATCAGTGTTTTCCCAGCTCGGTAATCTGTGCATCATTCCAACATTTTTATCATTGTTTGTTTGGTGTTTTCCTTTAATATTACCCTTTCATATTCAAACATATTCCGTATAATGAACCATCCGTATTACCAGGAGACCATGGGCTATATTTCTCCATACTATGTTTTCGCCATCATTAATTCACGAAGCGTACTGAGTCGTTTTGCCAGGCAGTTTGCTGTTGTGTATCTCATCAACTACAGACGCGGAGATCGGATTACATTTTATTAGTTGAAACATATGCTCAGGACATGGGATATGTCTCATCAGCACGGAACGCCGGCTTCGACATCACGCTGCGCCGTCGGAAATAGTTCAGATGGTCGTAATTGCGGCCAATGGACAGCCAGATGACCGGGCAGCATAACCATAGCTGCATGAACGGGCACGAGAATCTCCAGTCCTGGAGCTAAATATCTCTGAAAGCCACATGTTCCACCCAAACGTTGAAGTCAATGTCTTTTTTACTGAAAAAATAATTAAAAAAAATCTCATGTTATCTATTCGGATCATTTGAGCTTGTTCAATATAAGGTAATCCGGAGAGAGTTTAAATATCGCTTCTCTCGCATTGCTTGAAACGGATGACAGCAGAGTGGATATGGGCCAAGTTATTTAAAGGGCAACCGAAATGGTCAAGGGTGTAAATAATCTGAACGGTTGCAGAGATATTGAAGTTTGAAGTCGAAATCCCTTGCAGAGATATTGGAGTTTGAAGTCGAAATCCCTTGCAGAGATATTGGAGTTTGAAGTCGAAATCCCTTGCAGAGATATTGGAGTTTGAAGTAAAAATCTCTTGTTGAGGGATTTTATACTAATGAGATTTGGTAATGTCACAAATTGAACTCCAGTTTTAAAAATGAACTATTCATGCTGGAATATTCATACAGAATGAATACTGATCAGAACTGTCTGATCAGTTTTAAACTCATGATATTGCTAATTGATAGCATAATACAAACTAAAAATGTTTGATTATGGAAAATTCCAAAAAGTTCCAGAAATATGGTTACCATAGCAACGGGTTACTAAGGGCATTGTTTAGGAAATTTTAATTACTGAATATGCAGTAACAATAGTCTATACGATTCATATTCATTGAAAGAAATCCCTCTAACTATTTAACTTCCTGAAATAAAACACTTCGGTACTGATTACAACACTTCGGTACTGATTACAACACTTCGGTACAACACTTCGGTACTGATTACAACACTTCGGTACTGATTACTGTAGTAACCATATTTCTGAAACTGCTGATAATCGTGTCGCAAAAGTGACATCAAATAACACGTAAACGCGGTGTGAATAGAATACAAAAGAAGCAGAAGTCTAAGTATTTCAAATTCCTACGAAGTAGGCTACAGATCACAAATTGTCCGGTAATGAGTCAGTCAGTCCATCCGAATCCTTTCGTCGGCAAAATAAGGAGAACCGTTGACATTAGAACCTTGATTTTTGGCATGAACGTGCATTAGGGCATTGTTACCAGCAAGTTCTGAGCTGATCGAATTCTGATGAAAATTTGATTTATAATTATTTTTTTATTATTTATTGATGACTCGAGTGCACTGTCATGCCCATCGGGAACCCTTGGCTGTATTCTTCAATGTGACTTTTAAGCGCCTGGGACTAACTTCGGCCGCCCAGCACTAAAGCAAAGAAAAAAATGATGCGCCCAGCTCTCGAAAATATCAGTAACTTTAATGGTACTTGCCAAAATATGTCGGCATTATACGTTTCCAGGTAGCTCCGCCATGTTTTCCCTAATAGTCCACGCCACGCTTCCCGAACATCTGCCGTAAATTGTTGGAAATATTCGGGAACCCTCGTGATCATGCTGGTCGCTGTTAGCCGGTGGTATTGCGGAAGGCTACCGAAATCCCAGAATCTCGCGTCAGGCGAGCTGTATATGCCACGATGCACGAAGGAAGCAAATCATTTGATCGGAGAATGGAGGTTGTTATTTCGTCTGCTGCGAAGTTTTACCGAGCCACGAATATCACTTGACATGTATTTTATAAATCAATGTCATGAAGCGCCAAGCAACTTCTTCTCACAGAAGCGTCAGAGGTCCAATGAAGGTAAATCTTTTGTTGGCTTTCGGTGGTCGTTGTTGTTGTTCTAAAATGTCAGCTTCCAAAAAATATTTTAATTATATCTATATTAAAAGCACATGCATGTGTGCGCTCGCTCGTACGTCGTAATCAGTCTATTAGATCTACATGTACTATGAGATATCTATAATATGGCTAGTTTAACAGTACACTTGAATCCAGTATTAAACTGGAGATTCCTGAGTAATCTATTTTTAGCCTAACTTACATTGTAATGTTGACACACATTCCGATGGTATCCGTTTTCACTCCTTTGCTGGTCTTGGGAATTCCGTTGAGATTGAAGGCATATTATACTGCACGTTTTATATATCCAGCCTATACAACATTGCATCATTTCTTCAGTTCAGTCATTAGTTAAAAAATGTTCTACCTCGAAAAGAAATAAAAAATGACTGGATTTTATGAGAGAAATTACTCAATTTAAACACAACAATGACCCTATTATCTGTTATTACTGAAGAAATCGATAATAAAATCATCGTTGTGTTTTAAATTCAGTAACCTATAACCAGTTGTTTATTTTGTTCGTGTGTGCTTTATTGTTCATTGATTATTATTATGTACTCTCTTCAGATGAGGTACCTTGAAGTTGAATGCCAAATAAATATATCCATGGAGAATGGCTCTCTAGTGATGCCTGATTTGATTCTTGCATTCTAACAAATCTCTGATCTTGACCTTTTTCACTTCAAATTTGTGTTTCTTATCCAGTTTCCTGTCTTATTTAGGACTACAAACATTTACTTCTCAACTGCTCTGACAGAGCATCATTCCCTACGCTAATTTAAAAAAAATCGCCTAATGCCGAGGGGGGGGGGGGGAATCCCCGCTCTCTCGGACTCTTCCCCCAACACTTCGTGCTGTACTGCTGGGCTGATCAGTGTCCAGGGTAATAGAAACTGAGGGCGATAATAGTTGCTACGTTAATCACTCGCCAGCGGTGACATCTGGAAAAGTTAATAGTTCCCACTGTCAATTAGAGACGCTATATAAATTCTCTCATGGTAGCACACAGGGCCCCCAAGTCATCTCTCGAGTACACACTTAAATTATCTCAAACCCTATTTCGTAGGTCCAGTGACGTTAGTCACACTGCCATGTTTGTAAGATAAAAACAAAGTATGGGAGATATTCCTACGAAGTAGGCTACCATTTGCAAATTGTCCGGTAATGAATGAGTCAGTCAGTCAGTCCATCCGAATCCTTTCGTCGGCAAAATAAGGAGAACTCTTGACATTAGAACCTTGATTTTTGGCATGAACGTGCATTAGGGCATTGTTACCAGCAAGTTCTGAGCTGACCGAATTCTGATGAAAATTTGATTTATAATTATTTTGTTATTTTTTATTGATGGCTCAGCGAGTGCACCGTCATGCCCATAGGGAACCCTTGGACCTATGTTTCACTGTGACTTTTGAAGGTTCTCCGATACGGCATATCACGTTGGACACACCGGTTCTCTCGTAAAATCACCCAAGTTAAGCGACATTGAGCCCGGTCAAGACTTCAATGGGTGACCTCGTGCTGTACTGCTGGGCTGACAAGTGTCCAGGGTAATAGGAACTGAGGGCGATAATAGTTGCTACGCTAATGACTCACCAGCGGTAACATCTGGGAAAGTAATAGTACCCGCTGTCAATTAGAGACTGCTATATAAATTCTCTCACGGTAGAACATAGGGCCCCCAAGTCATCTATCGAGAACACACTTAAATCATATCAACCCCTACTTCGAAGGTCCTGTGACGTTAGTCACACTGCCATGTGTATAGAGACCCCACATTTAAACCCTTTTCCCCTCGCCTTATCACGGTCTCGATAACTTGTATCACAGGCCCTCAAAACAAGAGTTTTAGGGGGTGTGAACGGTGGTATTACGGTGAAGTGTCGAAATATGGGGTCTCTATATATAACCGCATGCTTTATATAAAAATACACCAAGGTCTGAAACGCACTTTGGGTGAAACGAGAAATAAACGTTTTACCTCCAAACAAAATACATCAGCATATTCTACAATTGCCACTCTATATATTCCCGTCGACAAATTAGTCGAGAGATTGAAAATTCAACCGGACTGTCCATTCAACCCGGCACAGCTAGATGATGGCCCACTTCTTTCTCAATTCTGATTGGTCAATCGCGCCACGCCTCCGGCAAGAGAGGTCACACACTGATCACCTGACCAGTCAGTTTGAGGGCCTGTGGGCGCAGATCAGATTGGGTCATAGCACTGAGACCCGGGGTTATCGATGCATGAGTAGAAAATGGGGTGAAGTGATTACACTGTGTCTTGCATATCCTAACCTATGGTAAATGTCCGTTTTCTTACATTCACTAATGTATGGTATAGGAGACTACATAAGCAGACACTCCGTCACATAATCTATGTGTCCCACCCCAGGCCATAGGTTCGCGAAGGGGCTGGTCTTACTTGTGGAAGATTATTATCACCCCAAAATAGGTGCATTCCCCTCTCGACTCATCCCCCTTTTGTTTTTCTGGACGAATACTTAGCCGGCATCTTCCTCGACGTGTGGTGTGTGCGTTATTATTATTATTATTTTTTTGTGAGATGGGAGCCTTCTTAATCTTGAAATAGAACCCAAGCAACAATGGGCAATGAATGACTTGACTGTTTTCCAGACCGAGCTAGATTATGCAACAGTTGAATGGTTTCGATAATCTTTTCTAGGATCTGCTTCGGATACCACCTTGGACATCTTTGACATACGGGCTCGACAAAACAAACAGACACGGTTAGTGAAATTATAAAGGCTATCGTACAGCCAGTCCTGCGGACGGGAATTTTCCTTTCTGTGATCTTCCTCTACTCAATGGGATCTGCTTCAGATGTATTTCAGTTTCATTTAGTTCAGCCTCAGTGACATCTGACAATGTTTCACGAACTTCCTACCAAAACTGTGATATAGTGCACGATTTGAGGACAAAATATTAACAGGAGCGTGACCTTATCGGCCGGACAAAGTACATGTTCCCGACCCCTACTTGGGATTGTATGCTCTTTTCAACTCCCATCTTCCCACCCCTCTGGGATACTAAGCACCACGGTATGCACAAGTGCATGTTATGTTCCCGGGCCCGAGTGGGCCTTAAGTACCCCTTTTGAATTTTTATTTTGGCTTTAGTTATAGTAAGATGGGATTTACAATCAATCATCGGACAGTTTTATTCCCCTCTTTTCTGAATCCTAAAGGCGCACAAAAAAAACATACGTATAACTTCCGTGGGCATGTTACGACGCAACTGTAGCGTGACCTCAGACAAAGGATACCAACGAACTCCACAAAAACGCATATTTCTACATACATATATTATTATGTTAAACTTTTTTGGTGGGTTAGCTGATTATTTTTTATTTATAATAATTCCTTTGTTTATTGACGAGGTTCCTATACAGTGGTTGGTTTGGGGGATGTATTCTCACAATTAAAGCCTGCTCTCTTACGAACAGTAATGGCCGACTGCTCCTCACTGACATTCCAGGGGGTTATGTTACATATCTATCGATTGGATCTGTCAGATATTATGGATTTTACCACTGCTCAAGAGAGGATTTGTTTTCTCCACTAAACTAATAAGACCTCACGTCTTCTGGTCAATGCTCTCCTGTATAACATATATCAAATTAAAGTGCCTTGTTCGAATCCTCCAATTGATATATTTTTCACGCACACATGGAACACAAACGTGGAGGAATTTTGGGCCCTTTTGCACCTTGATCCGCTGTGGAATGAAATATACGCATGGGATGGGCCGATGGATAGATGGATGCACCCTGGAAACGATCCTGGAAATGGATGGATGGTTGAGCCCTGGATGCGATCCTGGAAATGGATGGATATATGGATGGGCCCTGGATGCGATCCTGGAAATTGATGGATGGATTGATAGCAACCTGATCACAAGGTTATATCTTACAGACCATAAGGGTTTATGTCGCGGAACAATTCCTGACAGACATCGCGGACATAATTTACCATTTTCTGGGCCAGAGTTCAGTTCAACAACATGACCCTTACGGCCTGTAAGTTATATCACGGATCCAATCTGTTGTCCCGGTTGGAATGGATCGATAGAAGGATGAGTGGGTGTTTGGGAAGATGGATTGTTAGGTGTTTGATTGTATGGATCATGGTTGGGCGGGAGACGATTAAAGGATTGATTGTGGGTGGTTGTGTGTTCGGCTAGGTGGATGGGTGGGTAGGTTTGTGCAAGGATATATTGGTGGGTTAATGAGGAGCGGATTAATTGATGGTTGGGTGGTGTTTACGTATATGGGCGGAGTATATAGGTGTTGGACTGTATGGTTGAGATCAAGCAAGGATAAATGGGTGGAAGAGTGAGTGACTGATGCGTACATGGATGTACCCTGCAAAGGGAGTGGACCATATAGTTTTCGTTCCTTCCATGGTATGCATGCATGGTTGCAGAGTGTGAAACAGCCATGAAGTGCGGCATGATTGCGCTGTGCAACGCAGGTGTTCATTTGTGTTCATTCCATTAGACATTCCATGTATATATATTCGAGGGCGAATTAATATAAGTGTCACAACCTGAACCTTGTCAAAACAAATGATTTTGATAACAGTCTTCGTCAGTTACATATGGACTATAAAAATAATTTCATAAATCATTAAGATATACATGTATAAAGGTTTTGTTGATAGATGTATACACAAGGATTATTCAAAGAGGGCACCAAGAACTGCAAACAGATAATTGATGATAATTGCTTCTTCGTGTTACATCGCCTTAATTTATCTCGTATCATTCTCTCTCACATCTGGCGAAACTTATCATCCACAGTGATGTGAACAACGTATACATATGCTTTGTGTAGATTTCAGATTTTTACTGGCGATAGGGCCTGGCCATTACGGCTTATAGCGTTGGACACTCCGGTTCTCGTCAGATCACCGAAGTTAAGCAACGTTAAGCTCGGTCAATACTTGGATGGGTGACCGGGTGCTGCACTGCATGGCTGGACTGATCAGTGTCCAGGGTAATAGGAACGGTGAGCACTCTCGTGTTCTGACCCATGTAGGCACCGTCGTGAAATGACTGAAACAAGGTTGAAAACGACGTTGAACCCTACTACTCACTCACTCACTCGAATAAACGGTGAAGGCATCACCATATAACGGTGGTGATGAAATATGGCGATGTTCTAACTGATCACCATTTATTGGTGACGCTGTCATCCACGTTTTGTTATGATAGCTATCACCATTTTTTCTCTGTGATATGTACACGACGTGGTGTGTATAAACAGTACACACCATTTTGCATGATAATTTTTGTGTACTTAATGGGCATAAAAACAATCAAATTCATCAATTCCGTATATAATTTCATGAATACGTAAGACCAATACGTAATATTGTCCGCTGTGACTTTCTAATGGACGACGGCTGGATTATGAATGACGGACTAGACGCTTGTAATTTTAATATTACCAGTCGGGCTTAAGTCTGTGTGAAATTAATGTAATAGTACGTAAATTGTAACTTGAAAAGCAATTTAATCATATTACCTTAAGGGGCTGGACCGCTATAATGTGTTTCTATTGTAACGTTTTGCTGTCACCGTTGCAAAAGTTTGAATATCTTGAAATAAACAAATCATAGCAATCTGAAACTTCATACATCTGTTATTCATACATCTGTTATTCCGACTGTTGTCGCGCAATATTTATGCAACACTGGTTTAATATTTAGATAAAAACATGTTTAGTAACATTTCTGAGATTTATCAAGTTTTGGTACAGGAAATCTCGAATTGGACAACTAAGTTGTTCTCGTGAGCTTTGAGATCAAATGGATTCTCCTAATCTCCTGTTTGAAATACTTTTCAAGATATCAAGTAACAAAATGATATCATTTTCACATATCCCATGTCCGCATAATTAACGAGAAAACATTTTTAATCAAACTTGGATATTTTGAAAATAGTGATGAATAGATTGGCCCTAAAATGCTATTCATATTAAGGCACAATGATGTTTTTTTTTGTCAAAAATGAGAACTTGCATGTGCACCGACAATTGACAAAAGTGCACAAATATGTTTATTACATTTGGGTAATATTGCATCAAAACAGTCTGAATTAAGTATGGATTTCAGCTCACTCTGATTTCAATATATTCAAACTTTTCCCGGCAATTAAGTAACACTGGTCCAGCCGCCAGTATACTGGGGTATAATGAAATCCCGGTTTCCTTGAATGAATGGATGGTATAAATTTCAGTTTCATAAACAAGTTACTTTACAATTGCATTGATGTATGATTTAATATATACATGTCCAGGCAGAAATAATATGCCTATATTTGCATTCCAAATTCAGTTAGCGCTTTTCCACTTGACTCCCGTTCCACTGCCTTCAATATTTCATGATAGTGAGCCATTGGTAGTTTTGATGAGTATTTTGTTACCTTCCGCCTATAATAAATCATCAGTGGTGTTGTTATATTTAACCCAGTCTTGTCACCCGAGTCAGGTATACTTTACTGACTGCGATACCTGTTCAAACTTGTGTATTGGTTTAACAAGTGGCTGCGGAATAGCTCTATATCAATGTAAGTGTGCAAACCGATTTGGGATATAGACTTGGTTTATGATTTTATGGAGAAGAAAGCGCCCAATGAGGGTGCTTGATAAAACATAGTGCCACGCGTATGAATATGCATGCTAGTTCTTATATCACTGCTTATAACTGACTGGACTAATTAGTTGATTTTAAGTGGGTGTGTGAAACAAACGTAGAAATTAACAGCCTAAGTAATTAGTACACGAAATTAGCAAATAGAAAAATGTTATATTGCAGGAAACTCTCAATAGATCAAGGTATGTGCATACTTGTTACCGGTGACCAGAAGCCTGCAATGTCAGTCAAAGGGTTAATAGCAACTGGACACGCAATATGTGTCATGTGTTTACATCCCACTGTGTATTTATATGAAAATTTTGTATATTTCAATATACGTAGCGGGAGGTTAATGACTGGTCGACATTGCATGCGCCTTTGGTGGAAATGATGTGATTTTTCACGCGTATATTGTGAGAAAACACCACCATTTTCACAGGTCTCAATGGCTATCGAGATAATGAGGTTCGTAATGTCATTACGTAATGACGGAATCCCCTCCTTTGACATGGTGTCTATTCCTGATAGACTGACCGCGAACTGGATAAACCAACTGCCTGTTGGAGACTAATACCCCTTTTGATAGCTGATTTTAGAAGCGATTGTGTGTTTCCTATAGCACTGCGGGACAAACATGCTTTGATTTTGAAGTTATGTTTGCCAATTATTAGCCAGTGATTACGCGGTGTGATCCAAGTAACTAAATATCATTACGAGGCGGGGCCACTCCACAGCACGCGACAAGAACTTACTATACTCTTTGGATAGCTGATACCTGGACAGTTATCATTGCTACATTCGACCTGTCAATTAGCTTTTGGTTAGTAACCCTGGAAAGTTAATTTTGTTAAACTGTACTAGTGAAACCATATGACTATCTATTATGAAAACAGGCTCTCTATATAAAATCGAGATTATAATCTTGCGTGGAACATCGATCTATTTATAGAGAAACTATCATTAATATTCTTATACTTTATCTTCCGGGCATTCTCATAGCATCCGAATGTGTATCACCTACTATCAGATATACACCGACAGTTTAGTATAGGTTACAAACTCTGACAATGGGAGAGTGAGCTCTGGTTGCCACTCAAAAACTAATAAACTAATTTAACCGCGGCATTAGTTAAGAGTATACGGAAGGTTGTATATCAGTATGAATGAGACTGTGGGGTTATACGCGAATGCAATTTTTGGGGGGTCCAATCGCCATATTGGAAATTCGTAAATTTATGTAGACCATTTTATAGATCAGCTAAATATCACTAAAATTAAAAATGCTGGCACCAGATCCGACAACAATTAAAGCAGTTGTTGTTTAATAGGAACATAGCAAATTTAACATCTCATATCCATGTAGGTTTGAATAAACTCGAATTGCAGTCTATCGTAATAGAGAAGCGGTCAACAAGATGTCAACGACACTTTGAGAATAAGTGGTTGAATACCAAGTACATACTCGTGTCAGGAGGTGTCGGGGGATCAGTAAAATATCCCGCCCCTGGCATGTGTGAACAAGGGAGAAAGCGTTAATCGGGAATCTCTCCAACACGGTCAGTGTTTGTAACCGATTACATCAGTGTATTTAAGATGGACGGTTTTGGCGATGTAAACAAAATCGACATACATATGTTATTCCTGAAAACACCATATGATTAACACTATAAAGAAAATGTGCGAACCGGAATCGAAGTACTTCCTATGAGGCGAAAATCCAAAATTAACTACAGAAATAAAATTGGATTGCAAAATATCATAATGTAAAGGTTCTATCAACCAGAGCTACACCCTCCTCCACCACCCTTCTACTGCACTCATTACTGAAGAACTAAAAGTGACTGACATGCCTGGAAATGAAGATTTGAAGGCGCTACCAGCTACGATCTGAAAATATTTGCCTACAATGGTTATTTAGTAAAGGACAATGACAGGGCCGATGTCCCGGTTGATCTTTTCTATACAGAGAAACCCTTCTCTCGAGGGTTAATGCGTCTCGATTAAACCCCGTCACACTCGGTACGACGGAGGCGAACAGCTTCTCTAAGCAATTAGTATAAAGATGTATGCTTAAATGATTATGAGAAAACTAACAAACCTTTTGTGGTTTCTGTCCCACTTGAGGACCTGAACATGTCTGCCATTTGAATCCATTGAATTCCCTGTCGGTCCCTCCCTGTCGGCCATTCCTGGACTATCGCTATAACAGCAGTTTACCATCATTTATATATTAAAAGCTATCAATCGCCATGGACATTGCGGAACAGTTTACTGGATAGAGACTGGCAGTCTGCGGTAAACATTGATGATTGATACTGTCTGTCATATACAGTTAATCAGGGAACAGAATAGACGGATCTGTTCACATATTAATCTAGGACGAATGGTGGGACCAAAGTTGAAAACAAAAAGGTCAATCATTTTCGTTCGATTTGCGAGGAGTGATGGTGAAAGTAAATACAAACACATACCGGTTTAAGGTAAAAATTCTCTGAAAGTTTTAGTCTATTTGCTATGGTGCATCTTAGATGAGACTTCCTTTCCGAAAACGAAAACTCTGGGAATTGAATGTTAGTCTCTGGTAAAACATGGGGAAACAAAAAAAAAGTTCGAGATACTTAATGTTTGTAAAGTCGAAAGGTCCTATACAGGTTGCATAATTTTTTTTAAAATTTTTTTTTAACAAAATTCGGAATTCTAATAATAGTATGCGAATGACAAATTTGATATTTTCATGATTGGGGGAGATTTGATCTAGAATATGCCAAACGTTGGCATGTAAGTTGAACAGCTGTGTAAAGGTGTCATTTCAAACAATGAGGATTCCGAGGATTTGCCTCATTTTTGAAATTAATAAAAAACATCTAGAATGACTGAGACTCATTATCTATTGTATTTGAGTGGGAATGCTGGGAATTATTATCTGTGAAAAACACCAGCTGACCCAGAATAAAATGATACCACAACGTTCATATGCACATGCCCAAAATAATCACAAAAATAGAATATCACCCTGATCGGGCATTTCTCATTGAAAGACGAAATGTCACCACTCACCATCATCATTGGCTATTAACAAACAATGATATGAGTAGTATAGGTATGGAGCATAGTAAAACGTACCGGTGAACCTTACCATTTACTGCATGTAGATGGAACTTTCCGATCATAAAGTGGGAGTCATTTACGTGGGTATGCGATTTACGGAGTACAGTCAATTGCCCTTCTGGATATTTGCCCTTCGGACATTTGCCCTTCGGATATTTGCCCTTCTGACCATTTGCCCTTCATGTCAATTTGCCCTTCCACCCATTTGCCCACACTACACATGGTATATGGGAGACTGATTTAGTAAACTTCTGACGAATATGTTCAAGTTCTTAATGTTTATTTCACAAAGAAAAGATATCCAACATTAAAAAAAAAAAAAGAAAAAAAAAATGAACATGTTGCTGTGGATGAAGTAAACATTAAGACCGAACTTGAATATATTCGTCAGAAGTTTACTAAAACAGTTTCCCATATACCATGTGTAATGTGGGCAAATGGGTGGAAGGGCAAATTGACCTGAAGGGCAAATGGTCAGAAGGGCAAATATCCGAAGGGCAAATGCCTGAAGGGCAAATGTCCAGAAGGGCAAATGACCTAGATCCGCGATTTACAATCTGGTAGGTGTGATATACTATATGTTATATACATCTAGAATACTAAATTAGTGCTCCATTTTTATACCAATACTATAATACCATATTTTCTGTCTTAATATACAAATATAGTTCCATAAATAGACCTGAGTACGAACTGCTTCGAGTTCCTTTTTCAGCATCCTACTTTTGCTGCAGAAAAGAACAATCTGACCATACATATATGTAATACTGGTAAAATGGCCAACAACCAATTAAGCGGCGAACATATTAGCTGACAAGCTGAATATCCATTTATTGTACTGTAAAAGAATTAAGTGTATGGAAAGTGTGGTCGGTTCATGACAAGTGGACACTATACTCACACTGATTAATACATTTTATGTGTATTTTGTTCATGTGTTATTGTTTCAAATCACACTCGTCGTATGTATAGCTTGTCAAAAATGTCGATCCCTATCGATGATTTTTCGTGTATGAAAAATGTGTATTTTGGTTCATTTGTTGCATCAAATGGCACTTGGGTATTTGACTGTCTAGCTTAATCTTTTTCTGTCGTTGTCAGTTTATTCATTCGAAAGTGTGTATTTTTGTTGGTTAGTTGCTTCGTATGACACAGACCGTATGTTGCTTTTTGACGGCCTCTTGTCAAAATCGCTGATCACCTTGAATTGCGTACACATTTTCGTTGTAATGTTTATTTAAAAATGTGCATATTTGCGGATGAATGACTGCTTCAACAGGCAAAAAAACTTGTGTATACTTGACGGCCCAGTGTCAAAATCGTTGATCTCTTTGTGTGGTAAACACTTTCTACATATATATTATGTTGGCATCAGTTAAATAAACAATCATCTAAGCTGATGATGCATCAATGATTCGTCTCTCCTGAAGCATCACTTGCCTCTTGACACGCCTCTTAATCTGGTCCGTAACTGTGGGAAGCTTCAAATCGCGTGTTTCCCCCAAGGACTGAATGCCACTTGTCCTGACACAAGTATGGTTAAGTCCACTAATTCATCAAATAACCCTTCTTCTGGTACTTTGACCATGCAATCAATGGCCAGCGTTGCTGATTTTCTAGGTGAATGTTAACAGTAATTTGTTGGCAACCATGTCTTTAAAAAATACCACTCCAATAGGAAAGAATTTCGTATTTGAATATATAAGGGAAAACAAGAACAGGCTATAAAATATATATTAAATGGGGTTTATATCAGGCTATACACTTTAAATCAACAGTCACAATCAAAGCTTGAACTGTCCAGAGATATACTAGTACATATTCTACTCTTGAAAACGACATCCATGTATAAAATAATACTGGTAGTCTAGGAAATGGGGACATCGACATCATGGTTTCGCGAATCTTTAAAAACCTTTGACCGTTTCTCCCCTGCAAGGAACTACAGCTTGTGCTTATTAAATTTTCTGGCTTTTTTTCTTCTTTCTTTTTCGCCTGTGTGAATTTGGTGGTACGAATACTTTATTTGGGTTAATGACAAGGAAAATCTGTGGACGACCAATGCTTACTGAATGTTGGATTTGCCCTCCTTAATATCAAAGTTAGTATTGACGTTCGTTTGGGAACCGGCCTTCATATTCTGATGTAAGATTTGAATCTCTCGAAAGTTGGCCATCCGAAGAAGCCATCCAAATCTACGGAAGTTCAGCTTTCATTTTATTAACTTGCTGAAGGTCTATTGGGGAAAGACAGGAAGTTACGTAAATCTGGTTGTAAAATTGCCATAGGCATGACATTATACTGTACACCAACTGGCCCTCTGTGAAAGGACAGTGATAAAGACATGGTTTCTTGGACTGCCCAGATTGATTCACAGAAGATCTGGAGGGGACAAGGTCAACCCCAGACTGATCATTCTCCGAACAGACGGTCGTGAGTGTGGGGTGGGGCGGTACCTGTCAAAGTGTGAATCAATCAGCCTCGGATCAGCTGAAGCACAGCGGTCCAGCCTAGAAACATGGAACCCAATGAAACAACTATTGAAACAAGGTATCACTTCATGGGGTGGCAACCCCGGTGAAAATACAACGTAAACAGACGGTTTCAAAAAGGTCCAACACAAATGTGCAATTTTCTCACCGCGGGATGGAGGATCGAGGCGACTGCAGCGTCGGTAATGAAAAGATCCTTTTTGAGGACTCATTACCCTGCTGAAGAAGAAATAACACCTTTTGTTCGCCCCTGCCCAGCCCCCGAGAGCCTTGATACGTCTGAAAAACGGCGCGTGGAGGGAGGGAGACCCATGCCAGATCCCCCCGATAACATTGTAGTAATTGCGACAAATTTTGAGTAGTTGAACAAGATTAGAGATTAAAAATTTCCGATGATATTCTCGGAAAATTATACCAATTATATCAGTTGGGGAATAGTTTAACCTCAGATCAAACGATTAATGAAAGGTCTCAAGACAAAGCCGACTAGAAAGAATAACTACTGACATACCTTTTCGTTTCATTTTCTTTCACAGTTTCCCTATTGCCAACACTGAACCAATGAAATGGGGTTAAAATCATTATAGGCCAACTTTTCGCCCTACAATAAAATCACACCATGATTACATATGAAGTCTGAAAGAAACTTTAACAACAAGGAAATTTTCAGTTTTATATAAATCTTAACAACTTCTCATCCGTACACATAGACCATTTAAATGGGCAAACACGCGGAAGTACATGAAACAGTCATAAATATAACTTTTGTTCACGCCACTTCATATAAAGTCACGTTAACTTGACAGACGTAGGCCGGTATACTATGTACATCTGTTGTATGTCTTCTTTGCGTGAAATGAAATCCGAGACGAAGATAAAGGAAGTACCATTCCTTGAGTCATGATGAGGCATGAAATTAAGATCAAGGTTGAATGATCAGTCATTATCACGTATATACGGGGCTTGCTCCTGCAGTCAGTCTATATACATGCAGAAATGAAAATACTTTGAATTACGTTAGACTTGCGTTTTTCTTTATTCTACCTTTCAATTCAATTTATTGTACAAAAACGCCCACTTGAGGCCGGATACAAAATAGAGCTAACAATACTTGACTAGATTTGAGCTAACAATGTACACGTATGCACAGTGACTAAATCAACTATACTAATACATATGTAATACTAATACATACGCTATCCTGCAATTATGAGGAAGATCATTATTGCCTCCAACATGCAACCACCGTGAGATGAGTTTTGTGGGCGATATAATACAAAACTGATAACGGCAGAATGAAAAATGTTTTTTGTTTTGTTTTTGTTTTTGTTTTTTTCTTTATAGTTAAATCAGACACCTTGTAAATATATTATATAGTCTATGGGTATATCAAACTTTTAACACATCTGGGAGCCTTCCTCAATCCCAGCCTCGTATTCAATAGCCACAGCATAGTACAGATTGGCCTTCCGCGTTTTCCAGACCTATAACAGCTGTTTTGTCAATATTGGGTCAGTCATTGGCCAAATGCCCTCTTTTATATTACAAGAGGGGTGCCAAATATTATCTCAACAAACATGTCAAGTTATTTGCTAACTTCCTCCCTTAAGTCTTTTCCTATCTAACTTGATCAATTTTCGCTAAGATTGAGAAATGCTCCGTGTAGTAGAGCTGTAATTACCGGCCTTTGGGATTCCAACATGATGACCCACGTGCTGAAATTGTCATCAACGATACAATGGGCCAGGCGCACGCATTAAGAACAAAACAGTTGATTTCATGAAAAACATGGATTCAAACTCCGTGTCTGATTAATGGATCGCATCTTTGTTTCTTTAGTTTTATCTTCTTTTTTTCCAATCAAATACACATGTACTCTGTTTAAGCTCTGGTCTTTGAGCCATGGCTCCTTTATCCAAAGAGCTGACTCGTTGTATGTTTTTCTTGACCTTTTAACAACAGACGGTCACTCCAGATCAACCGATCAACCTAGTTTCTTTCCTTGTCTACTTTTTGCCGAGCTATGTGCCTTCATTCCTTGACGATAGCTGGGCCCAGACTTAATTTTACGGCTCTGACTTTGTAAAAAAGAATTCGGCGTCAAATCTTTAACCATCTCTTAAAACACGACATACATTGAGCGACGGGGTACCGAGGGAGTATTGTATAGTGATTCAAGCCTGGATAGATTGCACTTCTTTCAAAGTTAGATGATTGTTCGTTTATACCAGGAGACACGGCTCGTGCTCAGTGTCAAAAAAATCCTCCGATACCATTTTGTTTTGCTGTACTTGATCTTTTGCTCTGTTAGTCTATGTACAATGCGTATATAGAGCTGAATGAAGTTTGTTGTAGTCAGATGCGTGTATGTAGTACATGCACGGTAGAACTCGTGGGCCGAGACCCCAGTCGGGTCGGGTTTCAATGATTGACGTCGTTGCCATGGTGAATAATTTTACGGAGCATTGTGTGGAATTAATACCACCATGGCTGCCCGTCGACCGGCCAATCAGCGCCGGCCTAAGTACTACCCATGATGGGTTTAAGTAATGTTGTCAAGATGTATGAGAGTTGAATCAGATTTTTCTCTTGATATTTTTAACAGTACACTTTCGTCCGGGACAGAGGACATCGACTTTGGGTTCCCCGACTGAAGTTAACATGCTTCAGGACCAGGCCATGCCGGGCGTGCCATCACCCACACCAAGTATGGTCCCATCCTTCGGCTTTACGCAGGAGCAAGTCGCTTGTGTCTGTGAAGTGCTGCAACAGGGAGGAAACATCGAGAGACTCGCCCGCTTTCTCTGGTCCCTACCGGCCTGTGAACATTTACACAAAAATGAAAGTGTCCTCAAGGCTAAAGCTGTGGTCGCCTTTCACAGGGGAAACTTTAAGGAATTGTATAAAATTCTCGACCAGAATTCATTCGCAATGCATAACCATCCCAAACTGCAAGCGCTGTGGCTGAAGGCTCATTATATCGAGGCCGAGAAGTTACGGGGCAGGCCTCTGGGAGCCGTAGGCAAGTACCGCGTGAGAAGAAAGTTTCCCCTTCCCCGCACCATTTGGGATGGGGAGGAAACTAGTTACTGCTTTAAAGAAAAGTCAAGGAACGCTCTCAAAGAGTGGTACACTCATAACCCGTACCCGTCCCCACGGGAAAAACGCGAGTTGGCCGAAGCAACGGGACTAACTACCACACAAGTGAGCAACTGGTTTAAAAATCGGAGACAGCGAGATCGAGCAGCCGAACAGAAAGAACGATATGGGTGAGCATATATATTAAAGATATCTAGAAATAACGTCGAAATGGAAAATATTCAAAACATGATTTTTCACTTGTCAAAAATACGAAACGTGGAAAATTCCATCTCTGCTGTTCTTGACATATCCTGCTTGGTTTTGTGTAAAAATTGAAAGAAATACACAGATATGGTTAACTAACTTTTCATATCTTCCTGGATTCCAGACGTGTTTGTTACGGATGACAAAACAAGCAACAGGATCTAATAGGTGATAACAAATACATGATGTAACCATTTAAATAATCCTGAAGGAAGACGACGCATGATAGAGGTTCTCGTCAATAATGCCACCTCGGGCTAGCTAGAATTCTATAATTTGTCATAATAACTAAAAATTCTGCGCAAATTTAGTGAAGTAATTCAGCTTAGCCACAGAACAACTGGTCAACTCCTTGACACAGGTGATATTCCGTTCAGGTGTATTTAGAGAAACAAGAATTTAACACAGCATCAACACTTTTTGTAGCAAACAGAAAAAAATTAGTCTGTTACACCTAAAATTTGATTTGTATAATCTAAAATGCAATTTTAATTAAGGAGAATTAAATGTAAGGAAATAATACACATATAAAAAAAATTATTTCACGATTTTTTTTTTAAATCCAGTGCCCTTGTGTCGTTCGTTTACTTGGACGGGCTTTTGAGTTTGAACAGCTTGCTTTCGTTTTGAACTCTAAAACTTCCTGCTGATAACCGCTCGCGGGCCAGGCATACCCCATCCCATCAGAATCCGGATCTAAATGCGAACCAGATTCCCTGGCGACTGAATCTGCTGTGGGTTTGGGACCCATGTCTAATTTCGCCACCACTGGTCTGTTTACAGAATTACTGAAAGATTTAAGCTTTCCTGTACACTAATTGCATGCTTTCTTGGTATATGAACCTGAAAACAAAATTGAAATACGGTTATAAAATGGTGAATACATATATTGTAAATATGGCTTCTTCTGAATTGATATTTATTAGAAATAAATCAACTTGGAATCCTGTAATTTTTGGGGGGGAAATTAATTGGTCAATTTTGATAATTACAACACTTTAATTGTATACCTTTTCAAAATATTAAATTCATGTCAAATAATCACGGTTCAGCATTTACAGCATTTACCCTTGACGGAAGTACTCTTCAAGATAAATGTACTTAAATAATATTTACATATTTTGGAATGTAATTTTACAGCTTCACTGTAGAAGGAAATTTGAAAACATGATAATTATATTATAATTAACTATTAAAGTAGCAATTTTCCTAACAAAAAAAAATATAAACCGGAGGCGGAATCCTTTCACTTTCATACTATTTTTTATATCAATTTTTGGCTGAACGATTAAAATGTAATAAAATCCCCCAATTCGAATAAATTAAATAAAATCATAAGTACCAGTAAAACCGAAACAATTTTATAGATGAAGTACCAGTACATATTTATGTGATTGGGGTTTCATTTTCTCTCAGATTTTGTAATGGACCACGGCAGGTTGAATGTTAGACTTCACGTTTTGACAATGCGTCTTATACAAATTTTATTAATTTCACCGTGAAGCCATTTCAAAATCTTAATAATGAGGACACAAATGAACCATGGAGTCTATGATAGGCTAACTAAACCATCATCTTAAAAGACAGACACTTTGAGGGGTGAAGACATCTGCTGTGGCTATGTCTCAAGAGTTAACAGGGACGCAAATGCAGCCATAGTTAAAAGGGTTTAGACATCTGGAAGTAATTCTTAAGTGCCAATTAACCCTCTCAAACTGTTCGAGGATGTTACAGAATCACCACAAATGAGATAATTCTTAAGCGATAATTCTTGCTTTCCACGAAATGTAATTGATTCAAAGGTTCACAATTTAACTGAATTTGATATTATTGATACAATTACCACAACTATAATTAAGGTAGACCAATGATATTAATATATATATATATAATAACCACATATCCTCCTATTTAAGTTCATCGAATTAATTTAATTATATTCCGATAAAACAGCTCTCTCTCTAATTAGCGGGCGTTCGTTGTCTTATTCTTAGTCAAATACATGTACGATTATTATGGTTTAAAACAGAGATTTAAAACTAGGACATTCAATGAAAATTCTGTATACTAGATTAAAATAAACTTGAAATGTTGTTCATGTATATCTTTAATAATTTAATAGTTATTATCCTAGAACTTATAGCGCCTTCATTCGCCAGACGATTTCTGGCATCCGTGTATATTACCAATACTAAACCACACTGACACATGTGATGGTAATATACACGGATGACGGAAATCGTCTGTGTATTCATTGGCATATCATGGCACACGTGAACACAGTTCATATGATTCCGTCAAATTGGAAGTTCACGAAGGTCGTGTGTATTCATTGTTAACCCTCACCCAGCTGTTGTAATATAGGACAGGTGTTAGGGTTAATAAGCCAAGTTATTAAAACTTACATCGAATAAGTGTGCTGCTGTTGTTGGATTTGGTCTGATATTAAATAGAATTTGGAAAAAGGGTTAACTTATCCTCAACAAATAAATGTATATGAAAAGTGTATGCTGCCCTTGCTGTATAGATTATGATCTTAGTAGATTGATTATGATCTCAGATTTTTATCTTAAACCAGGAGAAAAGAGCTAACAGAAGAGAAGTTATCAAACACTGAGGGGTAATTCTTCAAATGCGGGTACCGGGGTCCTTCTTTGTTCTCCTTATTACGAAGTAGTTCCATCAAAATTAATACATTCTAAAAAGTAGAGGAAGTTCATCCCTCAAATGTATAACAATAAGTTCTTCATAAAATGTATTTATAAACATGAACCCTACCGTAATTATTTAGTTTTGTATGGAAACCTAGATTTTGGAGTTTATTCTGCTCCATTACACCCCCCCTTTCCAGGTTTAATGTGCTAATTTATTCTATCCTGAGCATGGTCCATGGGAATTGACCATATTATTTACATTAAACTTGTACTTTATCATGAGATGTACGGAATTCACAGACAAGCGAGGATTATAATTCAAGATTAATTCTTCGAAATATTAACATTTTTTATGTGTACATGTATATCGACAGGTCATATTGACGTGTAAGGTGTATTCTTCTATGTCAAAACATCCTATTAAAATGTTACAAACTATATGAGGAAAGTGCTAGACCGTTTGTTTTGGTCATGTCGATGTGCACTTCAGCACTGTTTGGTTTTGATGTGGCTTGAGACAAATATAATATAATGGTTATAGATTTGGGCCAGTATACCTGAACGTTGTGAAATAACTTCTCAGACATGTTGTGTTACCCGACGGTACGTAGAGATTATGAAATAGAATTTAGATAAATAACGTCAGGTCATGTATGTAGATAATGACGTCAGGTTAAAGGTGTGATTAGCTTCAAAATTTCGTGATTTTTCAAGATGAAGATTAGTAGTCAATATTGTGACCGGTCCAAAATCTAAAAGATGTTGGTAGTTGAGAATAACCAAACTTACATTGAACGTCAGAAATTAGACAGAAAAAGACAAAAAGTGTCAATGGTATACCATGCAGTTTACTTTAGTTCATAGTTGGCCCGATTTCCGTCATCTTGGCAAATTAGTTTGTCCATTTGCCAACTGGCAAGGGGAGTTTTGTCATTTCAGTTATCAAAATAATAAGGACTTCGGAAACTTACGAATTTATTGGGCGGTTTAAGTCTTTAATAATTCAAATAATTGTACAACTAAGATTTCCTAATAAATTAAACTGATGTGTTTTGGCATGCTTGTCAACATGTCGTATACAGGTCCTTGGTCATGACGGCACGTTAAGGATAGGGAACCTACCATGCCCTCAATCATCATTATAGTCGGGATTTATTCCCCTCCAAAGTGAATTTCTAAAACACAACGATTCATAAATCTTTTTTTATAGGAAACAGCCGTATGGTGATTTAGTAGCCCGAGAACTTTTGTTTGGGCGTGTGTTTATATATTATTTCAGTATATGGGACTCTGCGAGTTTATGCGTATATGTTTGGACGGACCTGTTTAAAAAGCTATATACGTATTGTGGATATCAAGCTGCGCTTAAAAGATATAGAGCATATCACAAGATACACAGAAAAACCGACGATGTATTAAAGTCAGTCTATTCCTTAGGATAAGCAGTACATATTGTACGTGGAGTGATTATAGCTCTCTGAGAAACCAGATCAATCTTTTATGTGGGAGAAATGACCCGTTCAGAGACAATGTTATAAAGTACTTCCTTAGCTGGGACAAATGGGGTAAAGTAGGCGTGCGTAAACTGCCGTCTGTGTGTCCTGGGTAGTATGTTTTCTATATCGCTGACGTTACGGTTGACTTCGGGCACCTGAACTAAAAGATATAGGATTTCAAAATTGTCAGCTTGTGATTATGCTATTGAAATTATCTAAATCTGATATTAACCGAAACAGAAGTATTCGATTTGATGGAATTCCCAGTCGAGTCGAGTTTCGAGAAATGAACGGGTTACAGGTTGACCCCATTTCAATGTGTGACCATGCATTTGTTTGCATAATATGTGCGGAATTTGTGTTAAATTGACCCCGATATTAATGTGATTCGTTTTCTTCTCGATTTGCCAGGGATCAACATTCTCAAGGCAGTTTGAAGGACCAAGCGTCGCCGACAACAGACGGCAGTAAAGAAGACAGTCTCGGAGGGTTCCCGTCCAAGCATGAGGACGGAGGTTCCTCGCCGGATCAACCAATCGACCATTCACACGTTTATGCGGACCTACAACGACCGTCACCAATACAGCACGCGCATCACCATGACAACCTCCACGCAAACTCCATGTTGTCAGGTTCCCATCATTTAGCGACACCTGTCGGTCACCATCACCTTCACCATCATCCGGGTCTTCACCACCATGGCGTCCCCATAAGTAACGGACACGGGACAGATTTGAGTCACGTGATGGGGGACTATCAGACGTTATGACCAGGACCGGATTGGGGTTCTTAATTTGGAAAAGGATAATGTCCAATTTGTGTCATGGCCAAAGTTATTTACAAACGAAGTATCTATTTACTTTCACTTCATTCAATACGAATATTTAGTGCATCACTAAAAGAAACTAACTCGTGTACAGTGCTCTTTTAACCAGTGAATTCTTGATTGGTTGGCCAATGGAATGGGACCGAGATATTTTGTAGTTGACTGAGTAACAGTATTCAGTATTTGGCCGTTACCAGTATTGTGACCCACGCATAATAGCTCAGTTATAATCCAAAGACATATTCGGTCTGTTGCCCCTCAATGGACTCGGCTGTATTTATGTATATAGAATGGATTGTGCATGTGATCTTAGATAGAGATTGTGGAATATATGAACAGTTTGATAGACTATGATATCGTCAGTGACATATGTCACAAGATTACCCAGGGGTTACAGCTATTGTTGTCTATTTGAACTGAGTGACAAAGATTTAGATGCTACCTTGTCCTGGATTCATAGATATCACGAGACAGGCCCCCACTACCATATTCAACCCCGCTGATTGGCTGTCTACGGGTTGATATCTGGACCGCTGACGTCAAGTGGCATGTGCACAAAAGTATTTGATTTCTTCGAGAAAATCCAGGAGTCGGAAGAAACACATTTTCTCATCGTCCGAGTTTGTAACCTCCTAAACTGTCCGTGTAACACCCTCTGATTGCACTGTGCAGAAAATTGCGCATTCGGTCTTTATCGAAATCTTGTAAAGTGTGTATGCTAAATTATTACACAAGAAACCCACGATAGAAAGTCTTGTTTAGCTGTGACATGCTGTGCCCACTCAGCTCCGTTCACAAACGAACGATGCTGATTGGCCGAGTACCATGCGCACAAAACCTGCGCGCGGCTATTTAATCCCAGTTCAATCAGAGGGTAAATCTGACAGCAGGAGGTATACAATCTGATGCCATGAGAATATGAACGAGAACGTTGAAGTTTGTGTTCTATCATATAGCATTCTCCCATTATCAGAGCTGTAACCTCTACTTTCCGTTTCACTCCTTCAGACTGATTTCCTCTCAAAACCTTGCGCGCGCATGCGCATTCAGTCTTTATGGTCTATGATTTCTCAGAATGGAGTATATCTTATCGAAGAATAAGCACATTCGCAGCTCAACTATTTAAGGAGAGCACACGTTATACAATGTCCTCTTTGACTGCGATATGATTAGTCCATTCATTTCTGTTTGGTATAGTAGCACACGATATTGATTGGCCGAGAGCCATGCACATACAAGCTACACGCATATTCTGTCGAATTCAGAGGCTTTATATGACAGATAGTCATATAAGTTAGAGTACACAATCTGACGCCAGGAGAATGTGGTACACAGCCAGAAAAAAGGTGATACTTATCACCCTAAAATGGCGATGCCAGCATCACCCAGAAAAGGTGATGAGTTAGAGCCATCACCTTTTTCCACCATCACCTTAAAAGGGTGATGCCAATCACCCCAAACGGTTGATCAGCAATGAGTGCAAATTTTTAAAAGGGTGATGACATGGAACATCATCCTTTTTCATCACCTTTGATGACCAGGATTCATCACCATAAAAAGGTGATGGGCCATCACCGTTTTTCTGGCTGTGTATGGTGGATTTCTTCAAAACATTGTCAAATCAACGAAAAACAAGTAACGAATCGGTGACGGCAACGTTATAATCTTGTCTTTTGCTTCTGCATACCATATACTCTGAGTCTTGAGGAAGATACGACTGTCACTAAGCTCCAATTCAACTCACAGAAAAACGTATTTTCTAGCGTTCGTTGTCTGTAATAGTACCGGTATGGAATATAAGGAAATCCATAGCTGCAATTGAAACTTGAGTTCAAATGTCCTGTACCTATATTTAGTTTTTTGAAATATGCAGTATAAGTTTGGGATAATTGGCCTCTGGAATGTAATGAACCGATCAAACTTGACGTGTACAGTCTCTGAGATAGTTACTTCAAAAGAGTTATCACCCTTCTCATACTCTTTGGTTGGAACTACGAATGTGTTGCTTTTTCAACCTCATGTGTCAGTGTTGAGAGCTTATGCTATAGCTCTCTGATACTCTTAATTAAGGAGAGACAAAACAAACCGACTTTTCGACATATACCATCATTTCTTCAGGCTCATTCAAATTGTTGTTGTTGTTATTTTATTTTTTTATTATTATTATTATTTTTTTTTTTTTTTGCATCTGCATTCAACAACTGCGATCGTGAATTCCAAACTGAAATGAATATCATATCAAATCTCCTCCTTTCTCGGAATGTTCATGTCGCCTGCATGATCTTATAGTCGTCTTCATCGGGGAGATTAAGATCCTGCAGACGATATGTAAAAAAAGGGGGAACATTGAAAGAATATTAATTTATTATGGAATTTCGTCGTAATTATTTGTGTATTATTCTACACAGTCGATCCCTTTTTCATTTACAGAAGCATTATTGTTCAGCATTCTAAATTCTATTTATTGCCATATTTGCTCGCATTGTTATCTATTAATGACGCTTATTCATTGTGACATATACGTGTAAATTGTTTACGCAACGTTTACAACAAATCGAAGAATTAAACTTCCTTGTGTATACCGTGGTGTGAACGAGGTAAAGGCATTGGCTGACCTGAATATGACGTAACAGCCGGATATTCACATGTCGGTGACTATTATGGAAAGCCAATGTTGGCAATATCTGTATGTTTCCAACAATATATTTGCTCCCTCGCAACTCATTATTTAGCCTATGTTATATACAGAGTATATCTCTCTCTCGTATAGCCAGTTTCAAAGTTTCGATGATCAGAGAAAGATTATATCGAGATAGTTCATACAATTAAAATCCAGCTCCATTGAGTTAAATCTGTCTTGATCGGAAGAGATATCGTAGGGGTAATGTTTCATATCTGGAATATGGCAACTGTGTTTTTTTAGAAATTTAATGATTCAGTATTATTTAGACATTGATCAACAGTATTTCTTAAGCATATTAAGGCCGATCATGGGAAATCTTACTATCTTTATAAAATACATTGTATTTCGACAAAATAGTAACATTTCACTGGTTTATACGGAAAGACACCACTTTACAGACGACACAAGTTTACCAGCTACATTGCCTATATAGCGTTTTCAGGATTGTCATGCCATGGCGTGTTTTCTTGAAATGTATAGGTGAAATAAACTCTGTCAAAAATGTTAATATGGTATATTTCTGCAGTCTTAAAAAAGATGGTGCTGCCTCAGGACATACGTCAGATGTAGTTGCCATGGCGATGCCCTATGGAATGTACATGATTCTTTGCATTCACCTCCCGACTTTCGTTGGTTAATTTCGTAACTTTTTTAACGGATCCCTCTCAGATTTGTTAGGGATACCAATAGCAGTAAAATGTGGAGTAATTCCAACCTATAATAGTTTTAAAATGGTATATAAACGCCATTGGGTGACAGAAACATTTCTCGGTCGAGAGGATAGTTAAAGTAACTAAAACCCCTCTTCTCAAGTTATAGGTCGTGTTGGTTTCTTTGATCTGCTGTCATACCTGTATGAAGTACATTATATACATAGCCTTTCCTGACAAAAAATTGTATTAGATGTATTATAATTTATTATTTATATCCCTGAAACTTACTGCAGAAAAGTCATGCTGGTACATTAAAACAACTTCTTGGATATGAATATCGAACAAATCTAATCACATATTATTATGGTACCAATGGTACTTCGTTGTGACTGAATTACTAATACAAGTATGCTCTATCCTCCCGTGTGTCTTTATGAATTGTAAACGTTATAAATTGTTGAATGTCTCGAAGGAGATATGAGATTTGACGACGTGAGAGCGAGTGCATGGTGCTCTAGTAAAAGACTGTATAACACATTTTAAACCATCAATCGATTGTTTTATTTCATATTTTATAAAGTTTACATTCCTAAAGGAATTAAAACATTTTACAATGCCCTTAAATCACCTTTGTGTCTTTTATCATTCTCGTATACGTACACAACAGTCGACTTAGGCTTAATTTCAGCAGTGAATTTTAATTAGTTGCTATTCGATGGAGTTTTGTTTTAAAATATTGCCAGAAGTTCGTTTTATGAACTTCTGGTATTGTTTATTTCTTGCCGTATATATTTTCAGATAACTGTCTAATTCAACAGTGAATATACTCTCTTAAATAATTATATTGAAATTGGTGACCAATCTATTCCGATTGAAAATCAGTCTATCGTATTGAAAATCCCAGTTTATAGAATCAAATTTATTGTGTTCTTTTTCAATCTCACAGATTGAAAATAATTTCAATCGAACCGAAAGATATTTGACATTATATTCTGTGGAGATTATATCTTTTCCCTAATTCCAAGCTACTCAGATTAAAATTTTCGGTGCGATTGAAGATTGAAATAATGAATCTATTGTAGACTGAAAATTCAATCTAATAGACCCAAATAAACTGGAATTTTCAATATAATAGATTGAAATTCCAGTTTAATAAGTTCAATATAATAGATTGACATTCAATAGGAATAGATTGATCACTAATTCCAATCTAATATTTAAGAGAGATATATATTTACGTGTATAAATTAATGAAGACCCCCTACTTACTACAATGCCACAGTTTATTGAAGTAACGTGGTTTCAAGATTGAATGAAAAGGGGAATAAGTTCACATTACACCAGGAGGGAAGTATGTAATTATCTATAAAAAAAAGATAAAATATATACATATTCTCTTAACATGGATCGAGCCCTATGCATTGGTATATGTTTACTAAATCATGACCGAACCACAATGCTATTTATACACTCGATCGTTGCGTATTTTCGCACTATTTCTGGCTGATTTAACTAGCTGTGGGACAGTGGCGTCATAATGTCGGGCGTTTTGTTGGGATTTGTCAGTCTTTCCGTGACCGTCAGCCCCTAATCATATACGGCAGGGTGTGGATCCAGCGCGGTGTCAAATGTCCCTATGGGTCTAATATCAACACTTACAGCTTGATAATGCTATTTCAAACCCTCTCCACTTTTAACAGAATAAACTGTCACCGTGAAAACAAGGAACACCGTGGCCTCTCATATTTCCCAGGGTACAGTCACATATAGCATAGTCATTAGATCCGACATCCATTCGGCAGCCGTCGTCCTTCAATCCATGCAGTCAGTTCTAAGCTTCTTTAATGAGTTACGTCCATGATTTTACCGGGAAAATTAAATTATTCCCGGATGCCAGGTTTTTTTTTTTTTTTTTTAAATTCTCGGAATTTATGCAATCGAATTCAGACAGCTCAACAGTGTAGGCAAGCCTATATGAATTATTAATGTCTGCAGAATATTTCCAAGAATCTGGTTGCGGAGTTACAGTAAAAAACGTATCCGGTTCTTTAAATGTGTAGCACCATATAGGTGTTGAGGTACTGGTATACGTTTTGGTTGTGGTACAGTCCATTTGCATATACCTGTGTGCATTCGTTCAAAGCGTATTTCTGAAAAGGGGAAACTATACTCTTAGCTTATGCATCGTGAAATTATTCCATATTTATCTCATTTTATAACACGTAATATTTGCCAAATGAATTCTGTGTCAGTCTTGAAGATACACTCTTTTACATCAGTAATGAAGATAAAAACACGTTCATGTCAATCATGAAGATATATATCATCCATATCAGTCATGAAGATAGACTCATTTATATCAGTCATGAATATGGACTCATTTATATCAGTCATGAAGATAGACTCATTTATATCAGTCATGAAGATAGACTCATTTATATCAGTCATGAAGATAGACTCATTTATATCAGTCATGAAGATAGACTCATTTATATCAGTCATGAAGATAGACTCATTTATATCAGTCATGAAGATAGACTCATTTATATCAGTCATCAATATGGACTCATTTATATCAGTCATGAAGATAGACTCATTTATATCAGTCATGAAGATAGACTCATTTATATCAGTCATGAAGATAGACTCATTTATATCAGTCATGAAGATAGACTCATTTATATCAATCATGAAGTTAAGGCGCGTTTATATCAGTCATGAATATAGACTCATTTATATCAGTCATGAAGATAGATTCATTTATATCAGTCATGAAGATAGACTCATTTATATCAGTCATGAAGATAGACTCATTTATATCAGTCATGAAGATAGACTCATTTATATCAATCATGAAGATAGATTCATTTATATCAGTCATGAAGATAGATTCATTTATATCAGTCATGAAGATAGACTCATTTATATCAATCATGAAGATAGACTCGTTTATATCAGTCATGAATATAGACTCATTTATATCAGTCATGAAGATAGACTCATTTATATCAATCATGGAGTTAAGACTCGTTTATATCAGTCATGAAGATAGACTCCTTTATATCAGTCATGAAGATAGACTCATTTATATCAGTCATGAAGATAGACTCATTTTTATCAATCATGAAGATAGATTCATTTATATCAGTCATGAAGATAGATTCATTTATATCAGTCATGAAGATACTCATTTATATCAATCATGAAGTTAAGACTCGTTTATATCAGTCATGAATATAGACTCATTTATATCAGTCATGAATATAGACTCATTTATATCAGTCATGAATATAGACTCATTTATATCGGTCATGAATATGGACTCATTTATATCAGTCATGAAGATAGATTCATATGAGTCATGAAGATATCAGTCGTGAAGATAGACTCATTTGGATTAAGAAAATCTGTCAATGATCTGTCTTGTTTTTTGTTGCTTTTTTGTTGTTTTTTCACTTTGTTTTTCCTTTTTTTGGTCAGTTTTTTTTTCATTTTTTTATGCATATTTTGAAACTGGTGTTTTTTGTGCTATTTCGATTATTGGCGCGATTTGTTTTTGTGTACGAACGCTGAATAGCGAATATCGCATCTGACATAAGCCTACTTCCATTTTCTGGGCGAGCAGTGATAGATGACACGTTAGAAACTCTTCAACTGCCATATCAAGTTGAATATTACAACCACGTGCCGTTATATCGTATATATTTGAGTCGGTATATGATCAACACGACAAAGAATATGCGAGATTCGTACGCGCTTATTTCACCTGTCATTTTGTGAAGCTAAAATACCAGTTCCGCTCTGACAGTGACTGTTCATGCGGATATGATGAGATGTCACTCAGCTAAATACATTGAAGTCATTGTACATGTAGGCATGTAGTGCAGTCAACTTGAAAAATGGAGCATCTATCTATCACAATGGCCCATATTTGTGGTGATAATAAACCTTTATATCAGTCGAAAACCACATCTCAGCCGATACCAGAAAAATGTCAGACGAAACCTGGTTTTCGACTTGTACTAGAAAAATAGGTTTAGTCGAGAGAAAACAGATTTCTCTGCGCAGAAATCGTTAAGCCTAAAATTCATCGGTTACGGGGATTTGTACGCGTTTTAAAATATTGATTTCGGCGCGCGATTTCGTGTTATATTAGAGATGTGGGTGTTTCAACATCAATATTTTTGTATTTGTAGCTGAGTTGCACAATTTGCGTTGATGACAATATATTCTGAATGTAAGACTGGGAAATATTGCTTCTTTTTCTCAACTTGACGACAACAGGTGTATTTTTTATATTCGGCAATTCAAATATCTTTCAAACGATTTGAGGGATTTTTATTTAATTCCTGCTTCTCATGAAATTCGGCTTTCTCACAGCTGGCGCGCGAAACTCAAATGACCCGTGTTGAACCTATAAAACATATATGTAAACCATTGAAACGTATCGTTAACAGTGTGCGATATTCAATGAAATATGATCCGAGATGATGTATATATTTACCACTGAGTGGTCGATGCGCATGTGATGAACAGCTGGAGAGTCGCACGAAACTTAACGAATTGGAATACAAACTTCGTTGGAAACATCGTAATTTCGTTATATAAATTTATCGTCAAGCTATTCACAATAACTCCTTGCTGGTGTAGGCATATACACGCGCTACTCTGGGAACAGTTCGTCTGCGCATGCGAACCCTGGAAAAATTGGATACTCGGAGAATATTTGGAAGATCTAGCACCTGTGAGTCAGGAGTGGTCAGTCGTCAATGATGGTGGTTAGTAAGTCCAAGATTGCCTTGTTTAAAACACAGTCAGAAAAATGCCGATGGCCCATCGCCATTTATGGGTGACGTGGCTCTGGCCTCGCCATTATTGGTGAGGACAAATGGTGCTGAGGTCCTTTCATCACCCTTTATTGGAGATGGTTCCTGGTCATCACCATTAAATGATGAGGAGCAATGGGTGTAGATTTCAGGTCATCGACATTTATTGGTGAGGCTGTCATCGTCGATGACAACGACCATTTTATTAAAATTCAGTAAAATTCCGAGTCGATTGGGAAATATTCCAGTGTGCATCTCGAACATACTTTGATTGTTCCTGTTCATGGCGAAACCATGATAGATCAAGCAATGCTCGCCCACACTCACATACATTAGGTATAAGACCTACACCGTACACAGAATATAAACTAAAGATTACATGTATTACATATATAGCGTAAATCTGAAATAAAGGTACATGGCATATACTCAATTTATAGTTTCTGTATGCCGGTACATACAGCATGTTAGAGAACAAACTATAGCGTCATTTGAGACATGAGCTATACAAGTGCAGCTGTCGCGTTTTTCCTTGTAAACTGAAATTTGCTAAAGGAAACTAGTTTATATTTTACAGCGTTAACAGAGATCCGGTATCACCAGCTGGGGGTTATCACAGACCGAAAACATCATTTTCCTGGTATTTGGCAATAATTGTTATCACCCGAGACCAACTACATTTACATACAGAAAGAGGAATGATTATCAACACCTGAACCACAAGCAGAGTTATTGCTAAAATTATACAGAATATCAAGTCGCCATGTTCGACATCAGATTGCCAACGGCGTCGAAACAGGATAAACGATACCGGATGGTGAAACTTTCGATAGGAGTGAGTGAGTGAGTAGTAGGGTTTAACGTCGTTTTCTACCTTGTTTCAGTCATATCACGACGGTACCTACATGTGTCGGAACACGAGAATGCTCACAGTTCCTATTACCCTGGACACTGATCAGCCCAGCCAGTACAGCACCCGGTCACCCGTCCAAGAATTGACCGAGCTTAACGTTGCTTAACTTCGGTGATGAGACTATGGTTGGTCCATACATAGTCTCCAACTAATTTCAATCATCGCATATAAAAAACTGAAGGTTTTCCCAGTGAGCTTTTCTTCCATTTCAAGACAATGTCTTAGAGACAAAAGATTAAATTGTTTTTGCATATCTATGAAAATGATATATGAAATCATTCAATTAAAATTTCCACCATTGCAATAGTGTCCGAAATAATGCCCCCCCCCAAAAAAACAATCCCGGTCTCAATATTATATATGTAGCAAACAGTTGAAAAATGTTGCAATTTAATATTCAATGCAGTAATCCAGGGCTATTATTTGACGAGATTTGCTGGCTTTCGAAAACTGAAGCTTGCATCCTTAAGGTGTGATGATCGTGCATGATGATTCACCTGTAAAACAGAATCTATTTCGCTTTAATAGATAAATGTATTGTATAGCGGTTTGCTATAATAGGCGGGGGATGGATTTCACTTGAGCCGATTATGTTACAATGTCTCAACTATTATACACTGTCATTATCTCTCTATATCCATATTTATACTCTCATTCACGCCACATGGACTCACACTTATCCCTATAGCCGTATCAGTCCACCAGTCTTCATCCGCATAGACCCCAGCATAAGTTGACGGCCGCCAATTGGAGCGTTTCGGAAACGATGTATGGATTTCCGTTTACTTCCTGACGGTATAAGCCTACCTGGCCCAGGTGATTCACGTGTTCACGCTGCAGTTATCGACCGCTCAACCCTTTTTTTCTTTTATTAATTTTTCATCATCTTTTTTTTTATTCATGGTGCAATTGCAAGTAAATGCTGGATTTTCAACATACAGGTGCATGTTACTCTATCTGTTAATAAGTTAATCGTGTTTACCGATATTCGC